>JANHZU010002428.1:490429-501591 GCA_032468055.1 Acrochordus granulatus | reverse complement strand
AAAATCACTGCAAACCACTGTCCATATATACAGCCAAAATATTGCAATGGAGTTTGGATTGGACAAATGTGCCACATCAACAGGGGAAAAATAGTGAAAACTGAAGGAATCAAGATGCCCTCTAGAAATAACATCAAGAGTCTGAATGAAGATGATCATTAAAAATATCTGGGCATCCTTCAAGCTGTCCACATCAAACACACTGAAGTCAAGAAGGTTAGAAGTGAAGTGAAGAGAGTGGCAATTTTAAAGTCCAAATTCAGTGACAGAAATACCGTCAAGGCAATTAACATCTGGACAGTTCCAGTGATTAGATACACAGATAGAATAGTGGACTAGACTCAAGCAGAACTAAAAACCCTGGATAGGCAGACCAGAAAAATAACAACAATGAATCATGCCCTTCAACCATGCAGCAGTGTCTACTTACCAAGAAAAACAACGGGGTGTGGAATGTTGCAAGTATACCAGATGGCTGAAATAAAGGGCATAGGAAGAATATCTGAAGGGCAGTGAAAAAGATGCACTGAGGTTAGTATACTTATTGAGTATTGGAGAGATCAAACTGGCCTACAAGAAAGACCATGAAGAATTGAAAAAAAACATGGCAACCCAAAGTATTACATGGCCAGTACATTAAAGAAAAATAGCAGGCAAAGCACATAACAACAAGACCTGGCAAGAGCTAAGAGCAGGAAAATTGAAGAAAGAGACAAATGCATATAAAGCCAAAATTGAGAAGACAACAGACCGCAAATGCCACTTCTGAAAAGAAGCTGAAGAAACAGTGGACTATCCAATTAATTGCTGCAAGAAGATCACACAAACTGACTACAAGGCTTAACAAAGTCAGAGTTGTGGATTGGAATATCTGCAAGAAATACCATTTGCCTGCAAGCAGAATTGATGGGACTACAAAATAGACAAAATAATAGAAAAGTGTAATCTGGCACTTTAGAATTCAAACAGATAAACACTTTCCATATAAAACCCCAGACTGTTGATAAGAAAAAGAATCTGGGTAGTGGAAACTGCAGTAACTGGAGACAGCAGAAGGGAAGAGAAAGAAGTGGAGAAGATCACAAAATGCAAAGTAAAAATCGATGACTGTGGCAAAAGAAAGCAAAGGTAGTACTAATAGTAATAGGTGCCTTGGGTACAATCCCAAAACATCTGGCACACCATTTGAATACCATTGGTATTGAAAAATTCATCACCAGTCAACTGCAAAAGATTACTTGAAACAGCTTACATCCTGTGCCAATATCTTTAACACCATCAAATAATATCTCTCTATCCCAGGTCCTTGAGAAGAATTTGATAGGTGGATAAATATTTATTAAATGTGTATACTGCCTGACTCCCCATGACTCAAATTTTTCATATACTTTTACAAAAAAGCAAACTGAATAATGTTTCTAATACTGGGCATGTGAGAAAAATAAATATTATCATGAAATGTATGCTGAATAGCACAAGTAATTTTAAACTAGGATCACATATTATGCTAAGCCATGATATTCAAGTGCAGTTTATTGACAAAACAATAACTCATGCATTGGGCTTAGCTATAAACTGAAGGGATTCACAACAGCAGTGATTGCATAATGTGTTGAGCAAAGTGTACAGTGGCCACTTAATAACATTGTGCAATGTATGAATCTAGACTGAGTCACTTGTTTAAATAATCTATATCCCATCATCTCTCTAAGGAGGCCAAGGTGGATTACATGAGTTCACACCTCATTTTATCTCCACAATAACTCTTGGGAGAAAAAAATATTGGTCTAAAGATACCAGTCAGTTCTATGGTCAAGTGGAAAATTAAACCTGTGTCTATCTAGTTCCAGTGTAAGATTCACTATTCCAGCTCATCAGTGATTGCTTATAATTGTTTTCTGATTTATTAACAAGCAACTGTCAGTATTTTATTTACTCTCTTCTATGCTGTATTTCTACTCTGTTCAATATGTTTATAATTTAAAATTCTAAAATGGGAAAAAGTTTCAGAAGATGAAGTAATGAAATACAGCCTTGCTTTAGGCTGTGAGTGGTTTAAGTGGAGTACCATAGCAGGAAGCCTGTATCTCTTAGCAAAACAATGATAAATGCTTTGTCTTAGTATTTTTTCTCTCTCTACAACAAACAGTTACAAAGAGATTTGTACCCAAGAAGCAGTTTAAACTTGTTCCTCTTGCACTATAAAATTCCACAGCTGAATGGATAAAGGCAGGTATGCTGTATTAACTTAGAATTACAGTGGTTGTAAATTAAATAATGCACATGGAAGTACTTGTAATATCTTGGCTTACCTGTCTACTTTAGCATTTCTTTTTACTTGTCATTTAAGAAGATGATTCAGGGATGGAGGAACAGGAGCTGGGAGCAGGGAGAGGCAAAATGATGTGGACTGTTAGCTGGAATATAGTATCATTTCTCTAACTCCCTTGTTCTTGGCATTGTTTTGTTTTATATTTTTTAAAGTCAGTTGACTTTTCTTCTTTATAACAGTGGAGATGAGGAAGAAAGGAATGGTGGAGAGCCAGGGAAAATCTAAAGTAATTGTTGTTTCATTATTTGAATTCACTATGTACCTGAAGAGGTCATAATTAACTTTTCTCTTTCATTCTTCTTTCTTCCTTTACTTTTTTAAAATTTCTTTTTTACGTTTCCCCTAACACCACCATTACATTTTTGTTATTGTGTCTGGTTTCAGCAGAACTGAATCTGTAAGATCTTTTTCTTCATTGACAAATTTTTTTTCTATCACAATTCCATATTCTTTGGGAGAAACTATTAAAATTAATATGAACACCTTGTTTGTACTCAGAGACTAATCAAGTATCTGTTAGAGTCAGAGATTTCCAGATACACTGTATAAGAAACATCAGTACATCTATCACACCATCTGAACTTGCTAAAATATCAAGTGAACTCTAGTATATACTGAAGAACTACGGCTAGTTATTACAGAGAGTACTGTAAAGGTAGTGGAAATGAAGAGCATCCATGGAGAAGGCACAGGTGACATTTGTGACAGATGTTAAAAAAGGGGGGAAGGGCTTTCATCATCAAATCATGTCTGCCATCTCTTTTTTTACCACATTATAGAACCCCCTGCCAATAATACAACTTTCCTTGCTTGTGACAGAAAAATTATAACATTGTTGTGAATTAATATTGTTTATATTTAACAGAAAAAATGAATAAGATAAAAGTAAAGTAAAAGTTTCCCCTTTTCAGTCATGTTCAACTCTAGAGGGCACTGCTTATCTCTGTTTCATAGCTGAAGAGCTATGAAAATGCTTCTGTGATCAGGTGACCAGCATGACTATAGGCCAAGGCACACGGAATGCTGTTGCCTTCGCACCAATTTAGGAGATACTAATTTAGGTACTTCTAATTAGCATGCTTTCAAGCTACTAGATTGACAGGAGATGGGACAAATAATGGGAGCTCACCCTGTTACGCAGCAGTGCTTGGGTCTTGAACTTGGGCTCCTGACCTTCTGCCAACAAGCTTTATGTCTTAACCACTATAGTAACCAATAATATGAGAGTGACATTGAAAAAAAGCTTAGTAGAAAATAATGGAAGGAAATACAAGAAATTGCTACAGATAATACTCAAGTTACAACCACAGTTGGGACCAATCTCAGTCATTGAGTGAAGTGGTTGTTAAGATGCTCATGCTTTACTCAATGATTGCAATCCCAGCACTTCCAGTCATTAAAGAGTGTGAGGTATCTTGGGGAACCCCAGGGGGAAGAAAATTTTTCATTGGACTTAAGGAACAGAGCTAAAATCTTCAGGATTTTAGCTTCATTCTTGCAGCCTGACAAGGGATCACAGAGTCAGGTAACACCTAGTTTTTATTACTTCATAAGGTTCTGTGGAGTTAATTCTGTTTCATTAAATTAATAAAGGGCCATTCTACACAAGTCACACCTAATTGCTTTTTTGGCATAGTGTAGATATAGTTACAGTAGATTATTTTCACATATCTCGCCTTTGCTCTTAATGTCACATTTCCCATCTCTGCTTCTCTCATTTCTTTCTAAGAGTATTTATTTATTTGTTTGTTTATTAAATTTATATGCCACCAAACTCAATATGACGCTCGGCAGCTTACAATAAAAACCTAAAAACAATAATATATAATAAAAACCATTTAAAAAATCAATAAAAACCAGCCAGACAGAGAGGGGAAGAACAAAAATATATATTTGGGGAGGGAGACTGGTACTAAACCACCAGCCACCTCCAAGATGTTGTACTCCCACTACTTGTGGCCCCAAGCTGGTAGAGCCAGGTCTTAAGGCCCTTCTGAAAGGCTGCAAGGGTGGATGCAGGCCTCATCTCTGGCGGCATGATGTTCCACAGAGCAGTAGCCACAGCGGAAAAGACTCTTCTTCTTGATTCCTCTAGCCAAAATTATTTGGCTGACAGAATCTGAAGGAGGTCTCTTCTGCCAGTTCTGGTGGGGGGTCATCCCCATTGGGGTGAACAATTCCTCAGGTAGCCTGATCCCATGCCATGAAGGGCTTTAAAGGTTAAAAACAACACCTTGAATTGCACCTAGAAGCACACTAGCATTCAATGCAGCTCACAGAAAAGAGGTGTTATATGGGCCTTCTATGGGCCCCTAAAACCATCCATGCAGCAATATTCTGCACTAGCTGCATTGTTCAAGGATAGCCTCATGTAGAGTGCATTGCAGTAGTACAGCAAAGAGATGACGAGGCCATGAGTGACTGAGCATCGGGACTGTATCCCCCAGTCTCCTCTGTATGTATATACCCATACACACACACTTCTTTCTCATGAGTGTGTTCTATGTGTCTGATAAAAATAAACAGTGACTCAAAGTTTGTACAACAGTAAATATTTGAGTATTAATCCTATTGAACCCTGCTTTATGCATGACTGGATTTCTAGTGTGATTATTTTTTTCTAAAAAGTGGCCAATGGTCACTGGACATCATTTAACAGAAGATACAGATATCAGCCACCGCCACCACCACCACATCCTATGAAATATTTGTTTAAAAAGTGAATGCAGCTTTCACAGGCAACAAGGTTGCCATCTGCCTATTTCCATCTTTTTCTTTCTCTGCTAAACTATATAATACATTGCATTAGAAGGTATGGGCTTCTGCTAAATGCAACAATTTTATGTTTGACAGATGTATTAAGTGTCTTTGAGTGATACCTTTAAGAGATGCCTTTGAGAGAAACACAACTGTCACTTTTGAACAGAGTCTTAAACCCAAATAGAAAATTATTGTTGAATGGCAGAACTGTAACCAGCATTTTGAAACTACTAAATTGCACACCCACATGCATAGCAGGAAGCAAAATTGTGTGGGAGGAATCATGATTCCCTTGGAATATAAATGAAGAGACTTTTGTGATTCATGAATGGATTTTTATTGCCTCTTAATTATACTTAATTTAAATATTGGAATTATTTCAAAGATTGAGAATAGACTGTAATATATAATAGATAAGGTAAAACAAAAATATGGAAAAAGAATATATTTAGGAAAATCAGATTCCAGGGGCTAAAATATTGGAGGAGTAGAATTTTGAAATTTCAAAACCAGTAAAATAAATTGTTGGTATAATCATAGCACTGATCTGGAGATGAAGTATTTAGGATGTCAAAAATGGGGAAAATCAACTCTAGTTTTCTAATTTTTCCAATCTGTCTGTCTTCAGGATATTTTGCACATAACTTTTTGAAATAGTCATGTGGCCAGCATGACTACTGTATACACCAAGGCTCATGGAATGCTGATATATCTTCCCACCGAGGTGGTACCTATTTATCTAATTGCATTTTTACATCCTTTCAAACTGCTAGGATGGCAGGAGCTAGGCAGACAACGGGAGCTCACTCCATTATAAATGGCTGCTGGATCTCAAACCTTGCAGCTGACAAGTCCAGCATCTTAACCACTCATGCCACCATATGTCCTTAGTTCATACATTAATACACTATTAAAATATACATATTAAATATAATTTTTTCCACTAGCAAAATCGGTTTTCATGTTTAAAAAAAAGAAGATATGGCCTCTATCAAATTAAAATTAGAATAGGATGATTTTACTGTATCTACGGGCTTCTGTTGCATTATTAAAGAATTCTTTGGATCTTATGAACAAAGTATCTGTCCATAATATTTCCAGTTTTATCTTCAGGTGGTAACTCTTGGTCAGTTTTGTTCAGGCTAAGCAAAGTTGGGTTTGGTTAATACTTGATTAAGAGACCAAGAGAATATCAGCATAGACATATGCAGAATGCAATGACAAAAGAGTGATGTCTGCATGGTTATATCAGAACACAAGCCTCCTCTTTTTGTACTTGAGTCCTGACATCAGATACAAGTATGTAAATATTTCATATTTCAATTGTTCCCCTTCCCTGGCAGAGACATAAATATTATAAAGAACTCTAGACTGGAGTGGAGAAAAGACATTCTGAAAAAAGGTAGTGGCAAACTATTTCTGTATTGTTGCCAAAAAATAAATGGAAGGGTACATAAAGTCACCAGGTATTGGGCTTGACTCAAAGGAGGCTTTATGTTTTTTCCAACAAGGAAATAATATAGTAGTACAGTATGTGTTTCAAATACTTTGCAGGTTGAACAGGTTCCAGCGATCATCTTTTGCAGCAAGAAGTATCTTGTGGCACCTTAAAGATTAACTCATTTATTATGATTTAGATTTAGATTTTTATGCACTGTTAGATTTTTATGCACGGTAGTCCATTTTATCAGATGCCTGGAGTATTTTTCAGAGCTTTACTCCATGCATCAGGGAGGCAGAATTAGCTCACCCAATGTTCCTGCTAAGGTCACCAGATTATTTAAGAGGATAAGACACATAAATGAACTTTTGCAGGCTCCCCTTCTGTGGAACAGCTGCTCCCAGCAATGTCAGCAGACCCTTCCCTCAGAAATGACCTGGTTATTTCAGAAGGCTTTTAGTGATGAGAATTGTCCTACGTAAGATGCAGCACCATGGATGTTGTGTAGCGAATGAGGTTACTGTAATGGGATATTTGTTTGTTTATCAGGTTTCTTTACCATCCTACTCACTGAAGGCAATTCTGGATGGCTTACATTAAAATTATAAAGAATATAAAGACAAATACATTAATAAAAACTTTACAAAATTAAAAGCAAGACAAGATATGGGACACAACAAGCAGGATCTATTAGTTGACTAGCCATCTTAGATAAGACATATGACTGCTCAGCCCCCAAGCCAATGCACAAGGCCAGGTTTTGAAGCTTTTTCAGAAGGCCAAAAAGGTAGTGCCAACCTCACTTCTAGAGGGATACTGTTCCGGAGAACAGGTGCAACAGCAGAGAAGCCTCATCTTCTGGATCTGTTAGTCAAAATTCCTTGGCTGACAGGTTCCATAGCATGCCCTTACTGCCAGCATGGGTGGCATGGCCTAAACCCAGTGGGGTGAGACAGTCCTTTAAGTAGCCTGGCCCCATGCCATGAAGGGCTTTAAAGATAATAACCAATACCTTGAACTGCACCTGGAAACAAACTGGCAACCAATGCAGCTCATGCAATAATAGCCCATGTGGCCACATTTTCTACCAGTTGTAACTTAGGGTAGTCCTATGTAGAGCTCATTGCAGTAGTCAAATTGAGAGATGACTAGGGAGTGAGTGACTGAGCTCAAGGACTCCTGGTCCAAGTATGGGCACAACTGATGCACAACACAAAGTTGTGCAAAGTCTTTTCCAGCCACAACTGCCACCTGCTCCTTGATCAGGAGTCATGAGTCCAGGAGAACTCGCAGGTTGCACACCGAGTCTGTCTGGAGTAGTGCAACCCCATCCAGTACTAAAGATGTTAAACACTTGGAACCCAAGGCTTCTTGCGCCCACAGCAGTTTGGTCTTGCCAGAGTTCAACTGAAGTCTGTTATCCCCCATCCATGCCTCACAGCCTCCAGGCAGGCACTGTGAGAGGGCAGTCACAGCTATACTCAGGTCACCCAGGATGGAGAAGTAAAGCTGTGTATCATCTGCATATTGATGATACCGCATCCCATGACGATGGATGATCTCACCCAGTGGGTTCATGTAGATGTTAAAAAGGAGTGGAGAAAGTACCGAACCCTATGGCACACCACAAAGTAGTGGCCAAGGATTGGATCTCTCAGCAAAATTATTTATTGATTGATAAGATTTATACAAGGCCCTTATTATTTACAACTCACGTCAGTTTTCATCATGCTCTCCCCTCCTCTTTTCCTATAACAGCAGTCCAATGAGAGTGACTGGCCCAAAGTCACTAGTTTCCATGCCTAAGAGAATACTAAGACTTTTGGTCTCCCAGCTTCTATTTCACCATCTTAAGTATTGGTTCTCTGGTTGCTCTTTATGACTAGTATGTACGTTGTTTAGAATTAGTTAAGATTGAAGGACCATAAAGGTCTTGTAAGTAAATAAATACATAAATGTAGCCATGGGGTTAGCTGGTGAAGGGGAGAGGGAGATTTATTCTAAGTAATGCCTGTAGATAAGCACTAGGGATAGGACCATAAAGAAGCTAATAAGGTCAAGTGTGAAAAGAATGAAAGTCCCAGAGCAACAAAAAATCCCCTCATCCACTCCAAACAGAAAATAAAGCAATTGCTAGCAAACCCCTCTCCCCAATATGGCAGCTGCTTTTAAAAAAAGCCAGCAACATGTAAACAGCCTGATTTCCAGTTTGGTCAGTTTTACCCAGCTTCCTTTGCCTGCATTACTGGGCATGCAAAAACATTTAAACGGATCTGCAAATAATCAAAATAGCCAGTGTCAATGACAGCTCCCTTTTGTAGTGAAATCAGCTGGTTGGAGTGCATCTGATTGGTTGTAAAGAGGGAGCTGAGAATGTGTCAAGCCACCATTGCCCTTAAATGGACTGTGAATGGAATGCTGCTGCAGCTAAAGCTGGGAGGCCAGGAAAGGCAAGAATTCCCACCAAAGGGAAAAGGGACCACTCACAATTTCAGGGCTATAAAAAGAGAAAATGCATTTTGCCATGTTGGATATTTTTCAGCTCAGCCAGAAATATATCAGATGAGATGCAAACACAAATTACAGCTTGGAAACAGAATTCAGAGTTGGTCTTGGAGGGATGCAAAGAGGACCAATATTATAGTTTAGTTACAAGCTCACAGTCTAATACTTTTGAAATGTTCTGTTCTTGTTCAGAATCCACTTACATGACTACATAAACAACTATTTGAATATCAGGGACAAGGAAGAAGCCAGTTTTGCTCAGGAACTTGAAATTAATATCTTTATATTTTATTGCTATTATTTTAATTTTCCTAGGACATTTACTTCAATCAGAAGTGAGCTGATTCCATACTTGGTTAGAAAGCAGTTTTCCTCTCCTGCACAGTTGCAACAGGACCAAAATCACAAAAAGCAGGACCTAAAGACAAAGAACCAGAGAACAGGTTAGCACAAAAAGCATAACAAATACAGAAGAAAATGAATGTCACTTGGGAATATTATTCCAATATAGGGAATGCAATCATCTTCCAATATACAGTATAAACTGTTTTAGACTGCTTTTTGACAAAACAGCTTGTCTCAGTTAAAAATTGTAAAATGTTGCTAGTAGAAGCCATACAGAAATAAACATGAGGGCATTGCTGCCCCCAAGCTTTAAAAAGATAAGAGGCAACATGGGAAAAAGTAAAAGGAAAGATAATGAGGGAGATCAGTTTGATAATGCCAGAAGTAAGTTAAGAGTTCTGTATTATATCCAAACTTGAGAAGTTATCATTTGTTATAATAAGCCAGTCAGCTTGTTTAACATTTCAGTTTAAACAAACATTGGGTTCCTGAATTTGGCTGAAATAGGGAGTTTTGGTCTGTTAAAAGAAAGAAACTTCTATCATTTGGCAGACATATAAGAGACTGGAGCTTATGGGGGCTTGTTCACATATTACAAAAGTATGTTATTCTCTTACATTTGAAACAGACATAAGTCTTATATCTGGAAGGAAAAAGGGAAACATGTTCTTTTGGCTGATACTTCTATCCTTTGTTTTCTTGGTACCAGATAGAACTGGGATCTTTTGGGTGTTTAGCAAGAGATTACTTCCAGAAGCAGCTCATTCTCCAGCCAGTGAATGAGGCCACACTGGGTTTTTTTCCTTACCATGATATTTTATCTATGGGACAATCAGTGCAATCTCACAGGGACCATTATTCTTCTGGGCAGTGGCAAAGATTGGAATATTGAGCAATCCGACATAACACCACTTGCAAAGTGGGTAGAGCCACCCATCCATTCTTTCAATAGAAAGAAATGTGACTGTGCCATATATAATGTTCACTTTGATTCCACTTTAAATGTTTATGATTTATATATTTATATTCTACAGACATTTATAGCTTTATGAAGGATGATAGCTTGTTTGAATTGGGTTCAAACAAAATGTGTTGGAACAATTGCAGAGGAGATGTAAAAGAGGCATTCCATGGAGGAAAAATTCGTTGCTATGTTCACATCATGAAAGAGGGACTGTGTTACCGAGTGAACACTCTTGGACTATACATTGAAGCAAACAGACAGGTAAGGCAAAAAACTAGTAGTTTTTAATGCAGGACTGGTACTTGTGCAACTAGGACAATTAAGGGATTTATTGGCAGGATAGAATGGGGAGGTTAGATTGAAATATTTGCATCTTGATTACATCATGAAGGGGAAAGTGATTGAATGACATATATATATATAGAGAGAGAGAGGGAGGGAGAGAGAGAGATCTATCTGAGATCTGAGATGCATGTTTACTCATATATTTACAATATTTGTATCCCAACTTTCTGGTCAGACAAGTATTGACAATGACAATATTTTTTAAAAAATTGAGTAACAACAATTTATTTAATTTATATCCTGCCTTTATTATTTTCTAAACAACTCAAGGAATTGTTGAATTGTGGTGAACATATTTAATACACTTTCCTCCTCCTTGGGCTGAAAGAGAGTGTCTGGCCCAAGGTCATCCAGCTGGCTTTCATGGCTAAGGCAGGACTAGAAGTCACAACTTCTCAGTTTCTAGTTTGTTGCCTTAACCACTAGTTTATTTATTCATTCATTCATTAAATTTCTATGCCGCCGAAATC
>JANHZU010002428.1:435261-448490 GCA_032468055.1 Acrochordus granulatus | reverse complement strand
AATATATCTCTCCCTCCCTATTTCCTTGAGGCAAGCCCCAGTTCAATGTCCTGTTGCAAGGAATTGCTCTTTTATTGTTTGTCTCATGCAGATTTTGGGGTGTGAGAAGGAAGGGCAAGATGAGATGTGAAGAGAAGGGACAAGATAATAAAAAGCTTTGCTCTTGCCTGATCAAGCAGAGCCCACCCAAGTTTCATGGCATTTGCTTGGATGTTTGACCCCTGCACCTTCACAGGGCACTTTTCTACATTTGCTTCTGTGTTTCTAAATTGCAAACAATTTCCTCCCTCATAAACAGACCTGGGTGTGATAAGGACTGCTGGGATACATATCCTTCATGGTTTGTCCATCTCTCTATCTGTCTGCAATCTAAGAAACAGGAAAATACACCCTGTTTGGTGAGACGAGCTTTTATTTTATGTCCAGCTGATAATAAAATAGATCCTGGGCTCGTGAAATGTACTTCTGCAATTCTTACAGGTTCATCATGTGAGAATAATTTCTACATATATCCCAGGAAATGCAAAAGAAAGAACAAATATTTGATGTGCTGAGTAACAAAAGGGCACTCCGAGAACCCAATTGCCATTGCTATCGTTAGAATTAAAACCGTTTTCAAATGGCTGGTAGTCCTTCCAAGAGAGATGCTGAGCTAGACTCAATTTTTTGTGGAAGCCAGGTGGAATCTGTCAGTCTTATTTGGGGAAAGGGCATCAGCCAGTTTAACTTCCAGCTGTCTTGAATCATTTGGTTGTTGAGAATTCTGAGAATTACAGACCCAACACAACTGCAAGTGCTAGGTAGGGGAAAACTGGAAGAAAAGGTGATATATTTTATTGTTGTTAGCCGCTGAGAGTCTTTGGATTTCGGCGGCATATAAATTTAATAAATATATATATAGTCAAATATTAAGTCAAAAAACTGACACTGTCCAATATATCTTGTGTCAGTTTTCTATGCACTACCCAATGTCCCAGGATACTGGGATGATTCTGAAGGCCAATTTTGTGTTTTAAAAATGTTATGATCTCTTCATATATTGTACTGCATATACATTTTATGTGTGCTTATTATGCTTTCATCCAAATCTTCAATGGAAATAATTAATGAGGCTGTCCGTTGTTTTTGTAGGACCTTCGGTTTTATCTTCTCTAATTTCTGGTGTACAATTAGGCAGAGTTGGCATGCTCTAATCTCTTCCATTAAACACTGTCACCTGACAGGTCCTAGGAAGAGTGTCTTTTCTGTTACAGCACCTGCCTTTGGAACACCATCCCCCAAGATACATCTTGTCCCCACTCTGCCCATGCTTAAAAGAGCCCTGAAAACTTGGCTGGGCCTTGAGTTAAGTGAGTGGTGAGTCTTGTATGTTTTAATAATTTGAATGTTCTTTTGCTTCCATACATCTGGGTTTTTAACTGTATTTTGGGGTTGATTTTAACATATGTTGCCCATACTCATAAATTTAATAAAGCAAATGAATAAATATCTGGAGTGCTCTTTGTGTGACCAAGAAATTGTCAATGATACAGATTTGTGCCATTTTTCCTTTAAGAAATTATTGCTATTTTTGTATTACAGAGATTAGAGAAAATCAACTGAATGTAATGAGAGATCATAAGATAAATTGTGGTGTGGAACTATAAGGTTTCTGATAATTACTGTTCAATAACAGCCAAGTGAAATGACTTTTTCCTTCCTGCATTAGATTGTCAAAACAAAATTTAAGGGTGATTTCCACAGTGAATTTTTGTGGGAAAGAACTGTGATCTTGATTCTGATACAGGACACTAATTTCTGACTGAGTGAACTATGTGCACAATCTATAGCTTAAACAAGTGTCTATCTGCACAGAGCTACCATTTTGTATTGGCCCCAGATAGTTGATTCTGAACAAAATATTATATATCCTGGAAACTCAGTTTAGCCCTTCACATAAAATTGTTTTTAAAAAAATATTTCATCTGCTTTCTTGTATCTTGGGCACAGGAGCAATGGCGATCTCTATATTTAGATGGTATATTTCAGACCTGGAGGATAAGTGTGAATTATCACCTGTTACAGGATAATATAAATTCCTCAAGTATATCTATGTTTACTTTGTGTATAGGCATGTGTTAGGCATTTCAAACATGAATAACCTCCAGAATTTTGCTTAGCATTCAAGCATATTGGAAATGAAACAGATTCTTATGCTGACCAAATGGAATTGATGAAGGAGCTGGTTTTTGAAAATAGATTCTGCAAAAGAACAGGAATTACAGAGAGAGAATGTGCCAGAGATACATTTTCACCTTCCTCAAAGTTTTTTCCCTTCTTCTATTACTGTCAGTACAGCAAAACTGATGGAGGACCTTCCCTGCTCTTCTGTACTCCCTGCATCTTCAACCAGCCACCCCTCCAACCCCCCACAGAAAAATAAAAGCGCCTGAAGAAGACAAAAGACCCTGTTTTGGCCGTGCCACCTGCTATCCCCTATCCTACAATACCGCCTTGAAAACAGGACAAACAAAAGGCCTTAAAATCTTAAAGGAGACCATTCATTAGGGTAACAAAAGGGAAAAGAAATACATTATCATAATTAATCCTGTGGCTGGTGGTGGGTGGCGAGGCCCTTGTCTCCAAAGGTGGCAGTGATGGTTGTGTCATCGTCCAGTCTAAAGCACTGAGTATGCACTTGGCATGTGAGAGAAACCATAAGAGTTGAGTGCAGGATTGTCTTCTTTTTTCCTACTCCCCATCCTCATGTTGGGGATATACTCCACTAGTATGCATTGATTCCTGTGCAAATTAATTCACTAACACGTATAGGTTCCTGATCCCTGGCACATCCTCCCTCTTATATGCTTGGCTAGCAAACTAAAGCTACTTGGCTACTAACTAAGGCCACTAGATCCACACTATAAAAAATTGGATGACTATGGAGTCCTAAGTGCTCTCTGAGCTTGTTTTTCTGCAGATGTTTCATTACCAAATCAGGTATCATCAGTGCTGTGAGCACTGCACAATTCAACTCTGAACTACAAATATTCTCTTCAACTGGATGACTGTTAGATGGGAGGTAATCTCTTTGCTGTATTTCACGGCTCTGGTAGCCCTGTGCAAACTCCAATGGAACCCTTGAGCCAATAAAAATTAGATAATTCTCTGGATTAGTCTGATATGGAAACTCAATATGCAGCTCAGATCTGTAGCTCTGTACTAGTTGAACTTGATAGGTTTGTTTGAGCCTTTTTCCTTCAGTCTTTGTAATTGCAGCATTGGGATCTAACTCTGAAATCACAACTGTTGGAAAGGTGAAGTATGTTCACAGATCTGGTTCCTGATTTGTTTGGAATGGTATTGTTCTGGTGACAGTTTTGTCTCACTGCCGATGACCTAATATCCTGCCAGTTGATTGGGATCTGTCAAGAAAATGAAGAAGCCCTCATTCCTTCTATCATCCATCTCCACTCACCTATTCTTTCAAATCTAGATCATCAGACTTGGACTTCTGATTAGTAGTAATTCTGCTACATCACTGTTTTTAAGCTTGTAAATTAAGCTTGGGAACTGTTCTAATAAAGAAAATTTACCCTTGACACGTTATTGGTTAGTTAGAAAAAACACTGGACATTTTCTCAGATTCAGGTTCTTCCACAAGTAATCATGCAAAGAATTAGTAAATTCCAATGAATATACATTATAACTACGTGGGGTGTCTCCAAATTCTAGATGTGTTTCTGTCCAAAAATGTTTACTTATTTCTGTTTTTAAAAGTGCAGGGTGTAAGACTTCTACAAAATGCAGCTTTTCTTTTCACAATGAAGCATATAGTAGAGTTTCTAATTCTGTAATGTATTAATAGTGTAATAATATTAATATTAATAGTGCATTCCCGCCTAAGATCTACTCATCTTCTTTATTGCTATATTTTTGTAAGTATTATATTGGATAATATACACATTCTTTTTAGAAATAAATGCTTATTTTTCTTTTTGGAGTAAAACAACAATTGCTTTTGTTGGCTTATGCTACAACACTGTTTCACTGAGGTCTTTACAGCTATTGACTGTACTCTTACAGCCTAAGAACATATTATATATTTATTTATTTGCTTACAGGGTTTATATGGCTGTCTCTTATATGGACATCTGATGACACTAGGCAGCTCACATATACTTGAACACAAGTCACAATCTATAATCCAGCAGGGTTTACTCATAAATAATATCAAAAATATTCCATTCTATAATCCCTCTGCTTTTCAATCAATGAAGTTTTGCTGTAGGTACAAGATTTCCAGTACATACAGACACAGCACATTAGCATGCCTGCAGATCCCAGGCTGGGATGTTATTCAAAAGTAAATGTATTTAGAATTGAATCTTAAGGAATAAATGAGTCATACTTCTAAACTACATGTTGATTAATTAGCTGGCTAATTAATTATTAAGGGGTATGCTGGCCGAATGGTTAAGATGCTGGGCTTGTTGGCCAGAAGGTTGGCAGCCTGAGTACGAGAGCCAGGCACCACATAATGGGGTAAACTCCTGTTATTCGCCCCAACCTAGCAGTTTGAAAGCATGCAAAATACAAATAAATAAACAGGTACTACCTAAATTAGTGGGAAGGTAACAGCATTCTATGTGCCTCAGTGTATAGTCATGCTGGCCACATGACCATGGAAGCATCTTTGGACAATGCTGGCTCTTCAGCTATAAAATGGAGATGAGCATTGCCCCCTAGAGTCAGACAGGACTGAAAGGGGAAAACTTAACCTTTTTTAAATTAATGATTAAAACAACAAAACTCTATGTGGGTGAAATATCAAAAAAAATATAGGAAAATGCTACCCATTGAACCTAAAAAAAACAGGGAATCCAAAAACAGAATATAGGTTTTGAATAAAAATCCTGGGTTAAGGCACCAGGCTAGAAACCAGGAGACTGTGAGTTCTAGTCCTGCCTTAGGTGTGAAAGCTATCTGGGTGATCCTGGGCAGGCACTTTTTCTCAGCCCATCCCACATCATAGAATTGTCATTGTGGGAAAAATAGGAGGAGGAAGGATTATTAGGTATGTTCACCACCTTGCATTATATATACAAATAATAAAGGTGAGATTAAAATCTAATGAGTCAATCAAGGCATCTCTAGGGGAACTGAGAATGACTCTTCTCTGAAATCCTGGAAGGATGTAGCAGCTTGTAGAGAGAACAGTTGGTCATCCTTCTAATGGCTGGGTTTAACATTTTGGAACCATGGACAACCAAGACCATACTATACAGTAGATAAGCCAGGACTTTTTTTTGGTCTTATTCTTAGGTGGGGGAATTAAATCTGCATTAAGTCTTCTTTTTTATCTTTCCTATGTTCCCTGCCTTAAAATTAAATAATGACACCACTTTTCAGCAGTTGTGATTGGAAGAGGCTCTAGAGCATACAACTGAATTTGGCGCTATATGCAGCCCCAAAGTTAGAGACTGGACTGCACTCGATGTAAACAATTCCAACGGGCTAGATGAACCAGCAATTTGAATCAGTAGAAACCAAATTATTTTATTTTATTTTAGAGTATCAGAAGCTGAAATATGGATGGGTGGAGATAAAAGGCATCATGTGCATCCTGACATCATTGCTCAAAGGACAAACTATATAATTTGCATCAAATTATATATTTTGTGCCATTTGTGTGATGCCATTATGTATGTGACATGATCATGCCTTCTACTGGATGCTTATGAACCCACTCAGTTTTTGTCAAACATTAGAGTGTTAAACACACAAAATCCATACTGTTGAACATGCCTAGGGCAAGCTTGCTTGATGTTTAATTACATAATGAACATCAGAAACAATGTTGAAATTTAATGTCTGTTTGCATGTAGTCATCTATGCAAACCTAAAACAGAGTTTTAATATCCATTTCTTTTTACAGTAACAAGGACAGATGAAAATGGAAGATCGAGAGATGGTTATCTGAGGAAAGACCAGTGTTAGGAGAGGTAGGGAATCAGATAAAATCTCAGCATTAATCAGCTACAGCTAAATCATTTCTGTCGACATTATGAGTGTTTTGTCACAATTGTCAATAGCTATAAGTTTAGTCTTAATACTTTGCAAGGGAAAAAGAGAAGATGTCCTTGGGCAGTTTCTTTCATTGTTGTCCACTAGGGGGGTTCTCGTTTCTTTCTTCTTTAAAGATATGATTCCATTTCAATGACCAATTAAGTTATTGAAGATCCTGAGCTCTCTGAAACAATGAGTTCCAACATGAACTATATGGATTATAGAATTGAACCTCAATACATATGTGCTTCATCTTAGAGATCATAATTTAAAATAGTGTTAGGTAGATAATAAATATAATTCTTGAACATTAATTAAAAGAAAGAGGTCTGAGAAAATGTGGATGCGGGATTAGTGTTGAGGTTTCTGGATTAACTGCTTTTTTATCTCAGTCCAAGTCTTCACCGATCAAACCCAGAAGGCAGCATGTGGTGATTCTCTGAAGATGCATGTCAAAAGATGAAAGCAATGAAAAGTCCAGAGTGGCAAGGAAATAATAATATGAAGAGCATGCACTAAAGCTAGTATACTAGGAAGGCTTACTGAGTACTGGAGAGTCAAAACTGGCATATGAGAAAGACCAAATGAAGAATAAAAAAGAGATATGGTAAGGCAAGGCATTATATGGCCAGTACATTAAAAAAAATAGCAGCCAAGGTAAATAATAACACAACCTGGCAGTGATTAAGAGCAGGAAAATTGAAGAAAAGACAGAAGGGCTAATTCTGGTTGCACAAGACCAAGCATTCTGCATACAAAATCAGAATTGAGAATATAGCAACAGACAGTAAATGCTGTCCTTACAAAGAAGCTGAAGAAACTCGAAAAATCTAGTTAGCTGCTGCAAGAAGATTGCACAGACTGACTACAAGTAACGGCATGACAAAGGAGCAACAATGGTGCACTGAAAGATCTACAAGAAATACCATTTACCTATAAGCAAGAACTGGTGGGACTGTAACATAGGGAAAGTTATAGAAAATAAAAAAGCTAAAGTGTTCCAAGACTTTAGAATTCAGGCAGACAGGCACCTGGTACACAACCCCCCAGACTTAACAACTGTTGATAAGAAAGACAAAAAAGACTGGGTAGTGGAAATAGAAAAGAAAGAACTGGAGAAGATAACAAAACACAAAGACCTGCAAATAGAAATAGAACAACTATGGCAAAAGAAAGCAAAGACAATACCAATGGTATTAGCTGCCTTGGTGCAATCCTGAAACAACTGGAGCACCATTTGAACACCATCAGCATTGACAATATCACCATCAGTCAATTTCAAAAGGCAGTATTAACTCAGAAGAGCTTATGTCCTGTGACAATACCTGTAACACCATAAAATAACAATATCTGCCTATCTCAGGTCCTTGAGAAGGACTTGATAGGTAGACAAAAAACCCAAATCCAGTCTAAACATCTGGCTGAATGTACAATGAATAATAATAACTGATAATAATTAATAATAACTATTTATGAATCAAGAACTAGTTGAGAAAATCAAAGACCAAATGAAAGAAACTGAATGAACATGTTTGCTAAAATTTCAGTCAAATTAACAAGAAAATTTTGGCTAAAACAGTGAAGAATATTCATGAAGCTGTTGACATGATTCCAACTGCAACATTGGCCCAAATGAACCGGCTGATGTATATCACATTCTGAAGAACTAAATTTAAAATATGAAGGAATGACATTGTTAAGCAAAGAAAATCTAAATGGAAAATGCAATCAGAATTTAAGATAAAGAACATTTGCATAGATATGAACAATTTGAAGAATCTTAAACAAGGAAACTTGAAAAAAAATAAGAAAATCAAGACTAATCTGTGTATGAAATACAATCTGGAGAGTCAAGGAATTGCAGACGCTATAGAACAATTGAAACAAACAAACATCTTCTCTGGATTTTACAGAGAAAATCAAGTGATATGACAATTGAATAATTCCATTCCAGCAAAATTTGCAGTTTAAAGCAAATCAGCAACAATTTTACAAAGCTCTTGGAAATGGAAAAGGACCAGCCACAAATAATGAAAAGTCTGACAGAGAACAGACCCTAAAATTTTGGAAAAGTTTGTGAGAAAACAATAGGAGTCACAATAGGAATGCAACATGAGTCAAGCAAGTTGAAAACACAATGAAAATACTCAGTATGGAAGACATTAGGACAACTGAGGAAATGATATGAAAGCAATCAGAGAAGGTCAAAAACTGGAATGTTCCTGGACCAGATGAGCTCCATGGATTATGCTAAAATCATAGACAAATTTGTACTTGTGGTTGGCAGACCAGATGAATGAAGTTTTGGAAGCACCAGAAAATGAAAAATAGTTAACAACTGGAAGGACATTTCTAACTCAGAAGAAAGAAAAGGGAAATGAGCCTGGAAACTACAGACGCATAACCTATTTGTCAACATGAAGCTACTTATGGATATAATTGCAAATAAAATCTACAGTTATTTTAAAAGAAATGATTTACTCCCTGTAGAACAGAAAAGATGCTAACAAAATTTAGAGAGGAATGAAGGACCAGTTATTGATTGACAAATCGGTGTTAAAGAATTTGAAATAAAAAAGAAAAATTTGTTTATGGCTTAGATAGATTATAAAAAGGAATCTGACTCTGTTTCACATAGCTAGATTGAGAAGTGTCTTGAATCAGTAGATGAATTCCATAATTTATGAATACTTCAATGAGATTTTGGCAAATGAAGCTGCTGGTTAATGGAGATGAGTTAAAAGAAGTTGAAATCAAACATGGAATTTTCCAAGGTGACTTATTATCACCTTTACTCTTTATACTGTCAATGGCCCCATCGACAATTTTGAAAAAAAAAATGTGAATATGAACTGGCCAAAAAAGAAGTTAAAATTTGTATTTACTCTATAGGGATGATTTAAAATTATCTGGAAAAACAAAGGCTTAATTGTATTTGTATTTAAGCATTTATTTGCAACCATAGATTTTAGCAAAATTCAAATAAAATTACAGCAATCCAAATCAGTTCAATAAATCCCTCTAATATTAATAGCACTATTTGTCAGGATGTGCTTTTGTATCTTTCTCGCAGCCATTCCAAACATTGCAACTTATTTTATTACATATTTGTCTTCATCTGACAACAACAAAAATTTTTTTTTCATCCAAACTAGACTGATTCATTTGGATCAACAAGGACATAATTAATCTAGTTCTAGATTCCTGATAAAAATTGCAATGTAATAGATCAAATCTTCCACTGTAAGTTATTAGACATGCATAAATAGTGTGTAGTTGTAATCCTTTATATCTTCCATTCAAATAGGCTGTTGCCATTGTTTGAAAGTGAAGTTCTGTAAAGGCTTGTCTCAAGGAATGGGATGTAATGGACTAGCATACTGACAGTATGACATTCTTTGTCCTTCTTTAAAAAATTGATTACCACTTAGCTAACTTAGGCTTACATATCTGCTTTCTATCTTGTTTAAAATCTTTAAAAAATAGTCCTTCAAATAATGTATGATAATTTATATCACTCAGAAGTTCCTGATCTAATAAGAATTGTGAGCCTAGTTTTAGACACAAATTTGTTCATCTATCATTGTTAATTTTTTCTTGGAGGCATTGTTTTGCCAAATAAGTATTGGGCATGAGGACTAGTCTTTTGTAATATAAAATTATTGCTTTCTTAACCTTATATTTATTGATGGAAGGGCCACTTCTAATGTCAACATTGCTGTGGTATATATGGGATGACTGATCTTAAGAATTTATTCTGGACAATTTTTAATTCTTTTATTTTATTGAAACTGTAAATTGGGGCCCCACATATCAGCTGGGATATTGTTTTTTCCCAAAAGATCTTAAGTGCAGGCTGTACTAACCATCCTCCTTTTGAGTAGAAGAAAGAGCAAATAGCTCTCACCGATCTCATGGCCATTGTTCTTGTTGATGCTATATATGTCAAGGACTGAATTAGATTCCTTACTGAAAAGTGCAAAAGATCAGTAAAGAATGTGCAACCATAGCCATAAAGACAGGCAAAATTGTTGAAGATGATTGAAATTTGATAGAGGCAGTAGCATAGAAGAAGGCTACAAAGATTTGGGAATTTTGGAGGCTTCCAGTGTATTACAGAATCAAGTCAAAGAAAATATTTGAAACAAATATATCAAACAAGTTTAGGAAATTTTGAAATCAAAGCTAAATGGTGAAAACATTAATGCAATTAATACCTGTGCAGTGCATGTTATTAAATATACAGTAGGAATAGTTGACTGGATCTGTATGGAACTTGATAACTTGGAACAGAGGACAAGAAAACTAGTGAGAGTACACTCTGCTTTGCACCCAAAAAGTAATATAGATTGGCTGTATTTGCCAAGACCTGAAAGGGGTAGAGGACTTTTACAGGTGAAACAAACCATAGAGGAAGAAAAACATGGCCTGAATGATTATAATAAGAAAAGCTAGGAACCCTTGCTGAAGGTAGTCAATCAAGGAAAGCTCTAAAACAACAAGTGAAAGCTGAATATAGAAAAGAAACAACTGAAAACCAATTTGTTAAATGGGAGAACAAGCCAATATTTAAAGGTATAGAAATAAAAGTTGATTAAAAAAGCACATGGAACTGGTTAAGATCAGGAGATTGAAGGCTTTATTTTAGTAGCTCAAGAACAAACTTTGCCAACTAATTGCATGAATATGAAAATTTATCATGCAACAAAAATAACAAATGTCACCTTCGTAGTAAAAAGGATGAAACAATTGACCATTTGATCAATGGCTTCCGCAAAATTTCATAAACTGACAAGCAGCAATGTGACATTGCCAGAATTATTAACTGGAAACTTTGCCAGAGGTTTGGATCTGAATATAGGAAAAACTACTGGAACCATCAAGCTGAGAAGGAAAATGAATGGGATAAGATCTTATGGGACTTTAAGATCTGAACAAATAGGCATTCTGTTCATGACATACCTGATATAACAATTATTGAAAAGAAGAAAGTCTGTTTCATTGATTCTGCTATTCCTGGTGATGTTAGTATTGAGGAAAAACAATTGGAAAAAACTGCAAAATATCAAGTCTTGCAGATTGAAGCTGAACACTTATGGAAAAAGAAACCTGTTATGCCAATGTGATTTGAGCCCTCAGAGCAATACTCCTTGCCATTTTGAAATACGTATTCAATTGAACACCTAATTTTACAAAAAAAACATCCTGCTTGGAACTGCTGACATTCTTAGATGCTACCTTAATAATTCTTAGGTCCTTGGTTAAGACTTGAATTATTAACTTTCCACCAGTCTGAAACTGTGAATATATCTATAGATTACTCACATATAATAATCATTATACAGATTGGTTACAAACAACAGCATGACAAAATAGCAATAATAGTACATTGGAATATCTGCAAGAAACACCATTTGTCTGCAAGCAAGTACTGGTGGGACCACAAAATAGACAAAGTTATAGAAAATGAAGAGGCTAACATGCTCTGGAAATTTAGAATTCAGACGGACAAGCACCTGCCACCTACATCCCAGACTTAATAATTGTTGTTATTAAGAAGTCTGGATAGAGGATGATGCAGTACTTGGAGAAAGCAGAATGGAAGAGAAAAAGTGGAGATCACAAAATAAGTAGAATGACTGGCAAAAGAAAAGATAGTACCAATAGAAATAGGCACTTTGGGTGCAATCCCAAAATATCTTAAGCACCACTTGAACACCATCAGCACTGATAAATTCACTATCAGTGAATTGCAAAAGGCAGCTTTACTTGGAGCATTTTACATCCTGCAACATTACTTTTAACGCCATCAGACAAGAACATCTGCCTATCCCAGGTCCTTGGGAAGACTCAATAGGTGTATAAAAGTGCCAAATCTAGTCTAAACATCTGGCTGACTGTGCAACCAGCTGTAATAATCCCAACTTCTAAAATAAGATAGGGCATGACAAAATGCAGAAATAATGTTACAAAACTCATTCACCAAAAAAGAGAACAGGAAGGAGTGTTTGGATACCACCTCAACACCCATGAAGAAAATTTGCTACAGTGAGAAATAAATAAATTTGGTCTGTGAGATCTGATTCCCCAGAAGAGAAGCCAAAGTTAAAAAGTAAATGAGAGGAAAAAAAATCCAAATTTGTCTATGTGCTAGTTGTAGAGAGAAGCACAGCCTTTTCAGTACAAAATCAGAGCAATGAATGTTGCAAGACCAGTACTGTGATCTTTCTATGAATAAGCAGATCTTCAAATGTAGAATAGCCACCTGGGAATTCTAGGAGTTCTTGTCCCAGTTTGGAATTGCTCTAAGCAGCATCAGGTGTGACCTCTTTTAGTTGAACACCAATACTGAATACACAGTAGAGCAGATGGAAATGAATATCCTGTTTCTACAAGAATATTACCTTGAGGGCCCATAATCTTCCATAGGAGGAGGCAAAAACAGTGAGTCTTGTGGCACCTCAAGGACCAACAAACATGCTACAGCATAAACATCCATTTTATCACAAGCATGAAGTGTTAACCTTGAGAAAGGAATAAATGTGGGATTGAAGCTTTCTTTCTTCCTTATCAAAAAATCCCTGCAATCTTGATTTCAAAGGTCCTGTCAAATAGCCAGTGCGATAGCTTTCCAGATATTGCTGGACTACAACTTCTGAGAGGCTGGCTCAGGCTGGTCAATGGTGAGGGATGTGGGGAACTGTAGTTCAACAATATTTAGAGGGCTTCAAATTCTGTGCCACACAAGGTAATTGATTAGGTGTTTCAAGGAAACCTTTCTTATACTGTTGCCTAGGTCTAGATCAAGCTGAGGGTTGGGTGCCAAGGAAGCATGGAGTGGGGATGGTGTAAAATTGTCACTGCAGCTGCTGCAGCACACTCAGAAACAGACAGAATGTGCGGGATGTTACGCAGAGAGCTTGTTCTCATATGTCGGACTCTTTGCCTCATAGGAAAAGGTCAGAGACAATAATTTGCTAATTGAGGCTAGTATAGCTCAGAATCTAAAATTCAGATTATTTTTACTGGCTTTCTGATGCCTTAGAACCTTCTTTCTCAAGTCAAAGTCCTTCAAGTGTCTCTGACTAAACACCTCATCAGTCCCAGTTGTTGTTGTTGTTCAGTCGCGCAGTCGTGTCCGACTCTTCGCGACCCCATGGACTACATTACGCCAGGCCCCC
>JANHZU010002428.1:413013-426288 GCA_032468055.1 Acrochordus granulatus | reverse complement strand
AGTATATTGTCTTTCTTAGACTCTTATCATCCAGAGTGCAACTCCTGTCATTCTTCACCATCATTCCTAACACACAGGAAGAATACTAGATTGGAAAAGATTCTGTGTAAGTACAAGTTTAGATAAGACCTGTCATCTACTCCTGGCAGGTTTTTCCTCACTATGATTGAGATGTGATATTTCTCACCTAAAGACATTGAGACTCTTTTCAATCTTGTGGGCATTATTTCTCTAGTTCAGAACTGAATGATATGAAAGGATAACAATTGATCAGAAATGTTTATTTAAAAGATTTCTGCAACCAGTATCTTTTGGTCTGTAAGGGTGTTTGAGACAATGGAACTACCAAATTAAATTGATGTTCTTGAACTATGAATGGTTTAAAATATTTTAAGGTAGTTAAATCTTCTATGGTTTGTTCTGGGAAAATATCAAACTATTATTTGTTTTTAATAAAATAACTTTTTCTACTGCTTATATCCTAAATGACTCAGAGACAGAAGGCAATATGTTATCCTGGGTGGATTTTTTCCATGAATCTAAAGGTACTCTGAGTTTATCCTTCTTTTATGTTGACGGTACTCTCCTCAAGTTCTTTAGCACAAATTACTTTGATCAATTTTATGCACTCACAGCTTGGGACTATATCTTCCTCAACTCAATTTTTACTAAAAGGTCAATTTTGGTCAGATATGATTTCTATGCATTAAAAATCCTCAGAATATTTGCCAAACAACTGCTGTAGATACTGTAAGATGCTGTAAATATATTCCATGAGCAACATTCAGGATTATCATCTTAGGAATGTGATAAAGCAAGAGTATTAACATTAGCAAATATTCTGCAATAAAAAACATGAGTTTATTCCATATTTACCCCATAGACAGCATTTTAAATTTGAACCTTTATATTTTGCAATCTAATTTTTGTGTACTGATATATGGGTGGGTATAGCCTAATAAAAACAAGATCCTCATTAAAAAGAGGAAATTGGCATGTAATTAAAATAATATGTTTTTATTTAATATGAATTGATTGATGAGTTTCCAGAGTAATTTTCAAATTTGTATACTCTGTTGTATATTACAGGTATTTATTACAGTGAGATATCCTAACTACTTGAAGCTGCACACTTTCCTGAAAGTGAACATTAGGTTACCATTATTTGTTTCATGTCACATGGTCTAGACAGATTTGTAAGGCCCCGCTTAACAATCAACTGGTGGGAATAGGAGTACCTTCACTCATAAGTAAACAACCTTATTTAACATAAACATAAAAATCCAGGTGATAATCTTTATCTGGATTGTATTACTTTAAATTACATGTGTGAGCTTGCTTCTCTATTTTTCAGTCATCCTTCTAAATTTTAAAATAAGTTGCATATTAGAAAGAATGCTCTAAACCATTCTTTTCCTTGAAATATTCATTTTCTGCTTGTAGGATTTGTGTGTGTGGATGGAAGATTATGTGAATCCTGGTCTGTGACATGAAGTAAATACAGTACTAAACACTGTAGTAACATTCTAACAGCTAAAATATTTTATTTTCTAGTTAGGATCTTATAGACAGTTCACTAACAATATTCGGATTAAGCCAAAAAGAGATTTATCTCAGATTATAAAGGATAAGATTTTAAAAGTTAGTATTTGTTTTTTGGAATTTCAGGAACCAGAGGGAAACTTCTTAATGTTCAGTCACATCAGTGTACAAAATATTAAACATATCTGCAAGTATTATTGATAGTGATTATCCTAACCAGTATTTTACTAGAGAAAATAATGATGTGAAAAGGATTGGTTAGAAGCCCTTATAGGTTAACCTCTTTGAAGGCACTTGCCTCGTGTAGATTTGTCCATAGTAGACTGCTCAGTAGGGATTAAATCTAAAGCTTGGGGCTTGGAAACAAGCCGGTATTATGGAGGCAAAAGGTCATGGCTGATTTATAGACCAGGGTGACCTCAAAGAAGGCAGGTTTAATTTTTAACTAGAATGTTTTAGTGTTGCTGGCCGCAGGGCCTTTTTAAAGGTAGCTGCTACTGGATGATTATTCTGACAGATTAAATGCTTTTATCTTGCATTCCTCCGAATGTGCAAAGAGTAGAAAAATTATGGAAGTCTTTATTTTCCCCATTCATACTAAGTGGACAAGAATGGAAAAAAGATGAAAAAATGCTAATTACCTAGAGATCTGGGACATGCTGTTGAACAAACAGATGCTTATTCTAAAATGGTAGACAAGAGTCTTCTGACCTTTAATATGTTTCCATATCTTGAATATGTCAGTACAGATTAAGGGATAGTTGTATTTCCTGCTCCAGGAGTTATATATCTGGGTTTCTGCTCTGATTGGATCTTTTCTTTCAGTAGTCAAAATCAGAATGACTTAATTGGTACAGTAAATTGTGAATGAGGTGACAGCAGATATTATCCTATTGATAAAATCATAGATTCAGTTCTAGTTTGGAGAAAGAAAAAGGTTAGTAGTACAGGAGCAAGTTAACTTGTGTATTTGAATATAGTATATGACTTGAGGCAGAATATGGGGAAAAAGATTCTGAGATTTGGATAGTTGCAGAATACACAAGTTTGACATGATAACCCTATTCTTTTAATTCACTTCCCATGATCTGACATTTATGTGATGCTCAGTGAAGATTGCCTGAATGATTTGAAAGAACTGAGTGCTGAGATTCAGTAATAGAAGAACTTATTCAGAGAGAGCTGATGTTTGATGAAAGCAAATTTAGCCTGACGCCTCTGCATATGGGATGAATGAAGCTATCTTTGAATTGGATCAGACCACAGGATGTTTGTGATTGGAGATGAACTCCATCAAAGTGGGCAATTTGAAGAATGTTAGATGGCTCATCGTATGTTCAGTTAAGCTTTTCTACTCTTAGCCAGCCTTGTGAACAGATAAATAAACTGTGACTGTGGGGTCTGCATACCTCACTCATATGAGCAAATAAACAAGCCCCCAAGGCAGCTGAATGCAGAGGCCAAGGGGCTTTAGTGTATATGTATAAGTAATATTCTTGGGTGGGCAGCAGAGGTGGGTGGCCTGATGGCTAGCTGAAGGCTCTAAATGGTTTTGGTGCTGATAAGAGGGAAGAAGAAACAATATGAAAAGAGTAAGAGCCATGGGGAGATGGGTGACATAGGCCTGAAGTATATTTCTCATACTGTTACAGATTTGTGTTTCACGGATGCAAAAGAAATTGAGAACAGAATTTGAGATAATAGGCTAACCACATGAAGTATTTATTGATCTTGCTTAGCCAACATAAAGTTTATTATTAAACATCAATCTAAAACATATGCATAAAAAAGCAAATCTCAGAATGCTGTGAAGCATTAGGATCTAACAGATACTGGAGAAACTAGTAATTCATGGAAACAGTATAAAGAATTATCATACACTTCCAAAATTATAAAGAAAGTTCCTTGTTTACAAAAGTAGAGCCAGAATTATTCATTATTCTCTTTCTGATATGAAAGAAATATCTGTTGATAGGCAGTTTCAGTCTTTAAATTAGACTGATAACCTATGTATAGTCATAGATAGGCCAACCACTCTATTGTGGAAATGACAACTCTTTCTCACAAACAATTATTAGGTAAACTTCTCTTTCTGATGATTTAAGAATAAGTTACTTTCAAAATCATCTTGGCCTATATTCTGTCTTTGGCAGAAAGATCAGAAATTTAATTTGAAGTCCAATTAAAGCACATATATAAAAAAAACCTTATTTATCCATTTAATCAATTTATATGGTCACCCATCTCATACACGTAATTCTGGATCACAAACAAAAATCACATTGTGTTTGAATGTTGTAAACAGAAAATAAAGAGTGTTTAACAAACCATGAAGAAGAAAAAAAATCTTTCCTTGCCAACAAGTCATTATTTTAAACCTGCAGTGGTATTAATGTTAGAAATAGAGTAATGCCAGTGTTTATGAAAAGAGTTCAGGGGAAAAAAATAAAGTTCTCATTGAATGTCATTATTTAATGTTCCTTATTAATATCTGCTCTGACAGTTAATTCTGGAAAATGAACATGTTTTCAGATATACAGTACTCTGAAACAGAAGTGTAGTGACAAAGAGAGAAATCTGCCTACCGTCTTCTATATATCTGCTTTGTTTTCTGCCTTTGCTTTGACATTTGCTCGAAGAGGCATCTTCTAACTGTGATGGCCTGCTTTGAAAGGATCTTTCTTTTCTCAGACTAGCTGAAACTTGCTAGAGTTGCCACTCAGGCTGTTTCAGTTTTCCAAAGAATTGAAGGATCGGGAGAGGAAGAAGCCTTTTCTTTGGAGGGGGGTTGAACAAGAGAAAAGAGGGAGGAAGGATGCCTTAAGATAAAGATGGGTTCTCCCCACCTCACTGAGCTGCTTGGAAACACGGCAGTCCCAATGTTAAGGCGTAGGTGAGAAAAAACGTTTCGCCCACTTCTAGGTTTTTTAAGTGTAATTTTACTGGCAAGGATCTAACTATAGGATAGAAAACGGAGAGAGCAAAAGAGAGAGGGGGGTGTTCTTCTCTGGTCCATCCCCCCTGGCTTGGAAAAGTGGTCTGAGTTCAAAAAATTCATTTCTTGCCTGAATGAAGGCAGCAATGTGGAAAAATTTGACCATTCAGAGGGGGATGAATGTATGTTTCAACCCCACATTAAGCCACATTAGCAGGCAGTGGAGTGCTTAATGTGGGCATTTTTCACAGCGGCCAACAGAGGAGATGATTAGCATAATTAGTCCAGGCAACTCTATACATATGGAAATGCCAAATGCGTAAATGCCAACACCAGTGGAAATTTATGTCAATGCTGACAAGAGTCTTAGCAGTGAATGGCTCCCAACTGAATCTCTTTTAGCCCTCTTTTTCGGGGGTCGGTCCTTCTCCTCATCTTTGGCCAAGGCTCCTTCAGGCCATTCCTCTCCCCACACGCCCCCTCCACACTGGGAACCTGAG
Source organism: Acrochordus granulatus (assembly GCA_032468055.1). Taxonomy (NCBI): domain Eukaryota; kingdom Metazoa; phylum Chordata; class Lepidosauria; order Squamata; family Acrochordidae; genus Acrochordus; species Acrochordus granulatus. Next base: position 421,311 of record JANHZU010002428.1, on the reverse strand, counting down.
CCCTTTGCATTTCTGGTAAATAAAGACATTAATTTAGGTCTGGAATAAACAAAAGGGCAGGGCAGGCCTGGGGATTGGGGAGTAGGCCTCAAACAGGCCTTTCACTGCTCTTCTTAAAGCCGGATCCCCCTCCGGCCTGCTCTCTCCCCACCTTATTTGTTTAGAAAGCAGCCTGGCGTCTCTGTCTTTGTCCGATTAGGTTTGTTGGAGAACAAGCACCAGGGGATGCAGCACATCTCCCCCTACTTCAAGCTGTTCAGCCCCAGGCGGTTACTTTAATAGGGTGCCCGGGCACCCTTTCTTCTCTTGATGGAGCCAGCTGGGGAACAAGATCCTGGCTGGACGTGTTTTGACAGCAGTAGGCAGCTAGCGGCCAGCCAGCCTTTCAGAGCAGCCAGGACAGGTAAAAATGGCTCTTTTAGCCTGCCCTCAGTGAGACTTCCTCCTGAGCAGCATGGCTCCTTTCATAGCTGCCTTAATCCAGCTAATCCGCCCCTCAACACTTTGAAGGTGGCCCATGGCATGTGCTTGCTGCTCTGTGCTGGGGACGCTGCAAGAAATCAGATTCAGTGGTGCCTGCTGCTGCCATGAAGAAGAGCTTCTCTGTGTGTGTGTGTGTGTGTGTGTGTGTGTGTGTGTGTGTGTGTTTTGGGGGCGGGATTGCCCTTCACCATTCTGCTTTCTATTTCAGGTCAGCCAAGAAATCAGATCGCCACACGGAACTGGAGGGGACACAGCTGTCCCCTTGGTCTCCATTATGGCTGCATTATGCAGTTAATTGCTGATGGGAGTAATCAGGGATTAAACCAAACATAAACTGTCTATGCTGAGGCCTTATTTTCAACCTGGCTCAAGTCCAAGTCCATCTAGACTGGTTTTCTACTTCTTATAAGGCAGCTTCTAATTGTTTATAGAGGAGTTTCCTAGCACTATAGTGATCAGATGCGGGGTAACTTGCTAGCATGCAGGCTTCAACCAGAATTTGGCAGGGCAAAATATTTAATTCTTTAAAAAAGTAGTTTACAAGTTTCATAATAATATAAGTCCCTAAACCAAAATAAACCTATATGACTCAAATGAAGACAAATGTGATATAATTCTTTCTAAAAATGGTCACTGGACACATTTTTGTATTAGGCACTAAGTTTATAATAAGAGCACTGATATCTAATAGTAAGACTAACATTTTTAGTTGAAGCTAAACATAAAGCAAAAAAAGGATTAATCATGGGTACAATTATTCATAATATTTAACCTTAAAGTATTTCCCTCAGTGATATTTATTTTTAATTATTGCTTTTGGTTCTTCTAAACCCAGCAATAGAAATACATTGTGTAATGGGGCTTACATTTGTGTATATCTGTCTTTCCATCAACTGGATAACTCTCAAAATGCAACAGAACAAGACAAAATTTGGTATGGCAAGAAAAGTCACCAGAAAAAGATTTAGTTCTATAATGGGCTACATTTTGTCAGGGATTGTGAAGAAAAAACATCCCTAATGCATCCCTATGGGAGAAGCATTTGGATAGTGACTTGCCACATTGTTGGCTCCTCCTTTCCAAGCTATCCTTTTCCCTTATCACGTGATCCAGGATGGAGTGTATGCGGACTGATCTTCCTACTGCACACTTGCACACCAACACACAGAAATTCACACAGATGCAATACATATATACCCACCCTTATTAGAATGATTTCAAGACCCAAGCATTGGCACGTAACTGGGTGAGTTCCCATCACTTGCTCCAGCTCCTGCCAACCTAGCAGTTGAAAAGCATGTAAATATGAAAGTCGATAAATAGATACTGCCTAAATTGCTGGGAACATAACAGCATTCCATGTGCCTTGGCATATAGTCATGCTGGCCACATGGCCATTTTCAGATAATGCTGGCTCTTCGGCTATAAAATGATGAGCATTTTAGAGTCAGACATGACTGAAAGAAGAAATTGTTACCTTTATTAGACCAAACCACCCATCCACAGAAGGGCAACACATAAAGACTTACTCTGATTAAGCTGTCACGCCCGACAGAGAGATGCCAAACATATGCACACACCTTATTTAATATTTGAGGAGAAAGTAGACATGTATACCCATAGACAAAACATATTGCTTCATAGCACAGAAGCAAGTAGAGATGATTCCTATGCTGTTGGTAAAGGATTTGAAAACAAATTCCAGAAACTACAGTATGTTCTGCATGCTTTCCCTACCTTGTTTAAATTTAAAACATTTGTTCTATTTCTCTTCTAAATAAGAGGAAGGTAAACTAGTTTTTTAATGATCTGTTAGGGATATATGCAATAAATATTACAATGCATACAGATATAAATATTGAAAGCTGGTATCGGTCTACATTGATCACGTTTGGCCTATAATGCAAAATCTTCTCTAGATTTGAGCATGAAGCATTTGTGCACAGTTATAGCTGTAATATCAAAAACCTTGCCAGAACCTATTTAAAAATATTAAATTCCAAAACATAATTGTAAAAAATGTACAAGATTTTTGAATTGTAAAGGTAAGCAAGCTAGATAAAATCAGGAAGGTAGAGCAAAAGAATTTTGACATGTTGCAAATATTTGAGGACCAACTGCAGGAAAGCCAATTTTATTTTGAAGCAAAAGGGAAAAAAGCAGTATTCCCTGATTTTGCATTTTTCTTTGTTTACCCAAGTTCAACTTTGACAAACTTTTTCATTAGAAGTGCACTTTGGTTTTGGCAGAGCCTTTATAAATATGATAAATTAATTTATTTTGTCTTCAAAATACAACTTTTATTTATTTTAAATGTTAAGTGCTGATATGTTTAATATTTTTACATTATAGTGAACTCTTTGTTGTATTATTTATTTAAAACATGTATATAGCTGCCCATCTTGTATCAAATTTTGGGAGGCTCAAAATAAAAAAATAGCATCTGTTACAATAAAAAAAATACAGTAAAACCAAAAGACCTGGCACCATAGCAAAATTTTCCCATGAAGCCCACAACATGTTCATTTCACCCAGCATTTGGAGAAAAAGCCAGGTCTTGAATAATTTTTGGAAATTTGTAGAGGGAAGAATGTTTCATAGGCCAGGGACTGCCATGGAAAAGGCATGTTTCCTAGGTCCCATACAATGGCAACATTTAAGGAATGGATTAGGAGCATACCCACTCTATCTGATCTGAAAGAACAGCAGATGTCTTTAGAGAGAGGCAGTCCTACAAAGCTCATGTCTGATCTGGAAGACTGTGCTTCCTACTTTTGCTCTGTATCTTGAAATTTTGATTTTAAATCAGATCTACACAACATATACTCATCAAGTGAAAGTCAACCATTCTATCTTGTACATTACTAATTAGTAACAATTCTATAATTTCTTAGCTCCAAGTAGCAGCAAAAGCTGATGTCTTTTCCTTCATAGTTTGTGGCTTATGTTTGTCTTGTTGAGTCACTCATTATGCTGACCTTCTTTATTTAGATTATATTTTCCCATATTTTGCCACTATGTCTCTTCCATAGAAATATGTCTACTGTATATTCTTGCTTTCTTGTCCAAACAGAAAAAAAACAATTGTTTAAACAATGGGAACACTTATCTCAGCAAACTGAGACTATCTGTGAATTATCTATGCCATTCCTATTTTAGCTTAGAGTAGACAGCTGACGTAAAGAAAAGGAGGAATATTACCATCAAATAATCTTTGGTGCTCTTTTTTGTAGCCTTCAGGACTAAAATACCAATAATCAATTGAGAGAGCTTAAAAATGGTTTTTAAAAACCAACTCAAATAGTCATATCATAAAAAGTATAATCTCCAAGTTCATCAGATCATTATAGTACTTCAGACTAGATAAAGACAAATATGTATCAGAATTTTGATATTTCTATGTACTTTTCCAATGTACTTTTTGTAGTGTTCTCAGTAACGTTCTAGTTTTTCTCTAACACTACCCCCAGGTTTACAACATGCATTCTTGTATATATGTGGTATAGAAAGTCTAAGATCTGGCAGATTTTGGCTTTGAGAAGTTGGATCTCACATGGCTAGCACCATGATAGAATTATCTTTGGTTAACTATTAACTGTTAATAGAGTTATAAGAATAGTCTAGAGCCTTTACTCTCTATTTAGACTATTAATGCACAGATTCAAAATATTTGCTTGTGGATAAAACATTAGGGTTTCAGATGTGGACTGGAGTCATACAGCATGCAAAGACATAACTGGTATGTTTGTATTTGTAATCCATGGTTATGGGTTTGCATCACAAACTCAACTGATTGTTCAGTCCTCTACAGAATAGCTAAAGAAATCATATCTTAGTGCAATGCATTAACTTTTGTCCATTTATAGTTTTAGCATGGCATTCATATTATATTTCAGCAGCTTATATAGAATAATTGTATATTTGAATCACATGAACTTCCTACTACAGTAATTTACAAAACACTTTGCCCAGGATCAATAGAGGTACTATGCACACAAGAAACAGGTCAATGCTGAGATAGAAAAAAACTCTGCCAAACTCTCCCCTTTGGCTGAAAAACAGGTTTTCATTTCTGCTCACCTGCCAACAGAGCTTTTGGATTTCAACAGCTTTAATCTATGTCTCTGAAATGTTTTCTTAGATTCAGATCTGGTCAGATTTAGAGAATCCTCCTAAAATATTTCTGATTTGATAGGAAGTGATCAAACTTGATATAATAGTGTTAGAACAGTAGTAAGCTTGTGAGACCTGATGTTTCTTCACTTGTAAGGTGATGGGATAGTGATTAAATAAATTTTCTACGTCAAGTAGGTGAGTGGACTGCTGAGGGGCCAGCTGTAGCATTTGAAAACATAATAATGTGAGGATATCATTCTGCATGGATTCACTGTGACTCTGGCGTTCTTCCAGAATCAGTGATTAATACACAGCTGACAAGTTTCTAATAGTAGATATTCTGATTGGAGACTCATATGAATAAGAATGTATGTAAATAACCAACTCTTAGAAATCTTCCTTAATGGAGGTTTTGGCCAATATAGTAAGATCAAAGGGCAAGATTTTAATGTTGTTTAAAGAATAACTATCCACAATGTGCTTCTATTTAAAATATTATATAATATTTTATTGCATATTTTATTGCCTTTTACTGGAATTGATTCCAAAGTAATTTAGTGTGAATATTTTAAAGCTTTGGAGAAATTACATAAAAACACTGTTTATGTCTGTTTGATTTATTTGCTTTAAGTCTTGCTTCACAATCGTTATCATAATGCATGAATCAATATTGTGCTGAATGGCAACTGCTGCAGCCCAAGATCATAATTGTTCTAGAGACTCTCATCAAGCCACCAGATTCCTTGAAATCTGGGAGGCTACCTGTTCCCTGGTACATTTTAAAATCAAGTAACAGTTTCTGAAGATGTATCTAGAATGAATCTGTTTCAGTAAAATTATAAGGATCCTGTCTGGGCTCTATGGAGATGTGGTATGCCTGAAATAAAATCACATAGCAAGTAGAATTAGATGTGCTTTACAAGTGCTTTAATTTTGTGGCTGCTTATTGCCCTGTTTTCTACTCATGTTTGATGGCTGTGATAACTAGACTACTGAAAGGTTTGGTGGCCAAGGAAGTTTTTGTTTTCTTTCCACTAAATCAATATCTTCTGAAAGGATCCTCTGGGTAGATTCTCCTTTAAATAAGGAGACTTGGACGAGTGGTAGTAGTGATTAGTGCTCTAGATTCTGGACAAAAGGAACAATTCCCCCAAGATACATCAAATATGATGTGAATAGGCAATATAACAGAATTTAGGTAATTTTGGCACCTGGAACTTGGTAACCCCAAATATTTTGTTATGATTGGCTCAGCTTTCTCATTTTGGCACTAAACATAATTGGATAGATTTGCTTTAGCAGAATTAGGAATTTGAAGCAAAAATGTTTTTCTCTCTAGTATACTTTCTGTCTTAAGCTCTATAAACTGAATGAGGCAACTAATGGGTGCGATATTTTTCAATAAAGTTGTAGTTGCCTTGAGAAAAACCTGATTTTTCATGAAAAGTACATCAGATCATAAGAAATTTAGTTACTTTCTCCCAGTTTTCTGATACATCTATTTTTGGAGTATGTCTAACAAAAATATCTTATGCCTGGATACATTTATATATACTTTTTTTAACAGTGTTATAAAAGTGATTTGCCAGGCAATGCTGGAATTCTCAATGGACCATCATCCAAGCACTAGTCTGACTATCCTTAACTTTTTAGATCAACCAATGTCAGCTAGGTGCTGCTAGCCAAACATAATTAAACCTAGCTCCTGTATCATTCACAAGGATCAGGATACCATGTGAACCTGGTATATAGAGTTAGTTGAGAAACAGTTGCGTAGATAAAAATGCCTTGTACAGTATTCACAGCCATGGAATGATCATCAGAACTTATCAGTTCTTTCCACACCATCCTATGAAGCAATTCTTAATCACCTAGTCTTAATCAATAGCTGGGACTTCATAAGTGCAGTCTTCTTCTTTCAATATTTCTTATATATAATGAGGCTTTTTAAAAGATATTCCTGTACTTATCCATTTAGACTCTTGTAATTTAGTAAGAAATCCCTAAAACATTTTGATAATCATCAGCCAGTCAGAATGCAATTCCTGGCATTGGAGCAATGTGTTTGTTACTGTTTTATGAAGCATCCTACTTGTGTATTGCATTAGTTGAAGCTTCTGAATTGATATTGGGACTCTTTGGGCTGAGTACGTTGCATCAAAGTAGTATTTCATGGCTAAGGACTTTCTGTCAAGGAATAGATGTTTCCACTCAAAACTGAAAAAAGATACTTCTTAGTCATGGAGGTCATCTGAGACTCTAGGGACAAAAATAGATCAAGGAGGACATCAAATTGTGAAACTGTTTAATCAGGGAAGTGCAGTCTCATCTAAAACAAATTGTCTAGCTCCAAACTCAAGAACATTTCAACCTAAAAATTCCATTTCATCAGAATTCAGTTTGATCACAAATTCAACTCTCCATGGAATATCTTCAGATCCTCAAATTACCATTTTAATTGGGTTCATTTAAGTGTTAAATAACATTGGGGTTGTTGTAATATACTACAAAGCATATTAAAAACAATGTCTCTCCCCCCATCTCCCATAAATAGCCCACTATAAAGGAACTGAATAAAAACAAGGTATATTCATTTCCCCAGTTCAAAGAGATGGTTCTAGAAGATCCTGTAGTTTAGAGCATTAATACACTGAGAAGCAAGAGCTTTTGTTCTTTATTTCTAGGATTTTCTTATCCAGATCTGGAAGAATAGCCCATCCATGTTGGAATGACAATTTAAACTGAATATTCTTTGAATATGTTCATTTTTTCTCATGTTCATAACTCACTTTGTTGGTTAAATCTGCCTATTCTGAATGTAATTTGATTTATACATTTCACTAAACTATAATGTAATTAGTTTGGTTTTGGCTTAAAATGTGGGAATCCAACCAGTTATGGTTTATTCAAGAACCTATTGCTTAGTACAATTCATGAACTAGATCTTTCTCAGCTAAATTTCCTTAAACTTGTGTTCGTAGCAGCTCAAAGTCTATTATTGTTCAAGCACTACTTATTTCAAGAACAATTCAGATTGTTTCTTTCTATCTATTCCAGACATGCTAGCTTTGAAAATTGTTCCTCCCAGCTAAAATGAGTTCACTCAGCTGCTGGGATCTGATCACTGAAGCCTTTCTTCTGGCAAATGCTGTGAACTGAAAGATCCCAGCTGGAACTTGAGCACAGATCAGTAAGAACTACCTTCAACTTTTAGACTGAGGCTTGAATTTGGGATTATTCTTTTGAAATATAGAACTATGAAAGGAGAAATGTGAATGTATTTAACTGACTCAGATCAGCTCTGAACAACCCTAAGATCCAGATAAGATATATTTTTTTCACATTGCTACGTATAATATAATATAATTTTAATTTTAATCAGTATCACTTACTGAACTGGAGAACTATGGGCATGCACTGCAGAATACAATATGCTATATGTGATATACTAGTTTTGCTATTTAATAGTGTCTCAAAAACTTTTGAAAGATGTGAGAGGGCAGGCTGCATGCAAATTGGCCACCACCTGGGCTGATGGTGACCTTTCCCTAGCCAGCCCAGCAACCTGTGGCTATAAAAGCAGAGCAGAGAAACAGCTTGGGGTAGTCATATAAAGGTGTTGTTGGTGAAAGGTTGGTCTGGGAGTGAGAGGGAATGTGGTTTGTGTTAGTTTGGGAAATTAAAACAGCCTAAATAAAA
>JANHZU010002428.1:359906-375967 GCA_032468055.1 Acrochordus granulatus | reverse complement strand
AAAGTGGTATATGAAATTACTGATTCTTGGATTTGAATAGGCAATATGCAATTCTCGTTTTTCCCAGTAGAAATGTAAAAGTATGTTATACCTCATCTATTAATGCATATGATAACCAACAATATACAATAAATGCTTTATACTGGAGCTGGGATTGCCATAGATTAACATTGCATAGATTAACATTGCGGTGGTGCAGTGGCTTAAGTACGCCAGTTGTGCTGACCAGAAATGGTCTGCACTCTGGTTTGATCTGCAGCTCCGCATGACGGGGTGAGCTCTCGTCATTCGCCTCCAGCTCCTGCCCACCCAGCAGTTCGAAAGCACGTAAAAACTGGTGATTAGATAAAACAGGTACCACTTTGGTGGGAGCTGGCTGGCTATGGCAGGAGCGGTGAGTCAGAGTCGAGTGGTGATTCAGAGTGAACTTCCCTCCTGCCAGGGGTGGAGCAGGAACTGCGGAGATGCCCCGGATGCAACATCGCCAGCCGGTGGGGCGGGGTTAGTAAATGTATAATAGCTAATCTGTGTAAGCTGCCAAGAGTCTTTGGAAATTGGCGGCATAGAAATGTGTTAAATAAATAAATAGATACACAGTGGAAAATATATCCTGTCACCACATAAAGTTTTAGTCAGCCTGTATGTTCACAACAAAAAGTAAACTTGTTTCTCTCTATAATTCTGAAAGGTTTAAGTTAACTTGCAACTTACCTACAAACTAATGTGGTCTCGTATATTTATATGCTGTTCCACTCTAATAAAAGTTTGCACACTGCATTTTTCTACTTAATCATTATTATAAATGGATGCTTACCTGCAGTTCTGCACTACTGTTTTCACCTTTGTCTACTTTATGAAGTAATTGTTATTTTAAAAACTTTATTGCATTTTGACAATTCAGAAATTATAATCATCTGCTTATAAAAGACTGAATTCTGACAATGAATTTTTATTTACTCATTATCTTGCCTGTTAGATAAATTGGTTATTTTTATCCCATTTTATTACTTTTTAAGTAACAGTGCAACAAATATACATAATACTCCTTTCTCCTATTTTCTCACAGTAACACATTCTTCACATTATTCCTATTCTTATTACCGTAGTTTTACAATAGTTATATTTTGGGCTTAAATATTTGTAGTCTATTCATATCCATAACTACATGGAACATATTTCGGTAATTGAGAACATCAATTTTTTAAAAAGGACACTAAAGACAAAATAGCTAAACAACACAAGCATGCACACACTTAATTTTCTTTTTTCTTAACTACAGGTAGATGCTCCAGATAACTCCTTCTATATTCATAAAGTGTGTTAAACTTTTAGCAGCTCCAAGTTTCTATAAGAAGCATTATTTATACATCATAGATTGTAGATTTATGTTCATAAGCATTCTGTTATCCCGTTGGGTTTGCTTAAATGCTATACTCATCACTGCGATTTCTCTCTTATCTAGGTATTTGTTTTAGCAATGATGACAGTTGAGCTTTTTGGCATCATGGGCCTGATGGGCATCAAACTGAGTGCAATCCCTGTTGTCATACTAATTGCTTCTGTAGGCATTGGTGTGGAATTTACTGTACATGTAGCTCTGGTAAGTAGTCAAGCAAGAACATTTTTGTTGCTATAAGACTTAGTGATTTATGATTACATATTATGCTTAACTAAGCTAGTGGCTCATTTGTCCAACATAGTAAGTTTAGTTAGCTTTAAACTTGGTCAGTTGGTTATGGTTAGTGTACTGGTCAAACCTAATCTGTTAGTTGGTTTATGCATTAACTGAGTAATCAAGCTAAAATGTTGTATGAACTAAACAATGTATTTTGCCATCATTAGACTTCAGTGGATACACTTTTTTTCAGATCCATACTGAAAAGAGTAAGACATTGATCTAGTACCATAGTTTAAAATGGATTTGTCCTCTTTAAAGTTCTTTAATATGGATGATTAGAGTAGAATTTAATTGACTCCAATTTCTGATACAAGACTCTGATTGTCTAGCTTTCTGGATTATTTTAAATTAGAATCTATTTTCTTTTTGACAGAATTAGAGTAAGAACTGCCATTTCTGGGTGAGGCTTACTACTCCCAGCAGTGGCACCAGACTCATTGCACAAGAACTGATGCAGTCTATTAGGTCCCCTCAGCATCTATGTGGTTACTCTATGAGTGGCTGCAAGGTATTCTTTTTAGTTATGTTCTGATTGTTAATCTTTTTTCAGGGCTTTCTCACTGCTATTGGCAGCAGGAACCTGCGTGCCACTGTGGCTTTAGAGCACATGTTTGCTCCTGTAATGGATGGTGCTGTTTCCACTCTGCTTGGTGTTCTAATGTTGGCAGGCTCAGAATTTGACTTCATTCTGAGGTACAATTCTTTCTTTTCCATTTATTAAATATGTATAGGTGTATATTAAATTGATTATCTGGATATATTCAGATAAAATGACAAATGTAATTTGGCCAGTCCCAAAGCCTTTTAGGCCATGAATTAATAACTTTTATGGCCCTCTGGAGTATGTCACCAACAACCTGGAACTATTGATCCATATCTTTAGGTATCAGTAAGAGGAATGTGCTCTTTCTGATAGATAATGGGGAATTTCAGTTCTGTAATGTGATCCAGATGAATAAACCCAAGAAGGTAACTAACTAACCAAACTAAGAAGGAAAGTTAAGGAAAATTTAATAAAATTCACAGCTGTCTAGAGTAGAACAGTACATTCTGCTAAAGTTTAGTAATAATAGAAATTTCTGAGGCAGAGATGAGGATTTCTGTAAGACACTTCCTCATCTCTCGCATCTTCTCCTAAATATGGTGATATATAAGCAATAGGAAAATCTTCTTGGCAGAAGAAAAGGCCAGATACCACCTTTAGCATGAAGCAGATCTTGGAGACAGCTCTTAGATTTACAACCTGGCATTGTATAACACCCTTGTGAGAGACATGAGAACAGAAAATCTGAGAAATACACATGTAGGATTTGTAATAAATAGTCACTGGGATATTTTTTAAGGCAAATATCATGTAATCGTCACTGGGATATTTTTTAAGCCAAATATCTGTATACTATATACTGTATCTTAGCAATCTTCAGCTATGCGCTTGGACTACATACCTCCCATCTGACCTTAGGGTAGAGAAATGGAAGTGAAATCATCAACCAACCAACTAAACTTTCCAATTAGCATAAATTTCCTGTAGAGAATGTAAGACTAAACAGAATGTGTGCAAGAGTATGGCAAACAGGTATTTCAGTATGTAATGTGTCTGTATTCCATCAGTGCCTGCATAAAATAGCAATAAGGAAGTTAGTGTGCTGAATAGGATAATTACATCCTCTGATAAAAGATCTAGATGTTTTTACTAATATTGATTATTGTAGATAATAAAGAAGATGACCTTGACAGAAATATGCAAGAACTGCTACCTAGGCAAAGGAGCTGAAACATTTTTTAAATCCAAAGAAATGAGATAATATTCGGAAGCAGATCAGGCAGAATCCCTGATTAACTGAGTATAGGAAGGAGGAGTTAATGCAAGACAATTAGACATGCTAGATATTATTATTGTGGCTGATCTCAATAAAAGCAGTTTTAACCTTCCTGTGGAGTAGATTTTCTGGTCTGGTCTACCTAGTGAGGCTTATAACTACTCTCTGAATAAATGACTTTTTCTCTCTCTAACTAAGTTCAGACATTGCACTAATCCATTATGATTTCTTTGCTTATGGATTTAGCATGACATGTGAATTTCAATATTGTTTTAGCTACCACAATGGAGACAATTATTGAGTCTAGCAATGAAGCTCTTACTCTGGGAAGATGAATCAAATTTGTAACAGTTATTAATTTCCATTTTCCACCCCAGGTATTTCTTTGCTGTGCTTACTATCCTGACTATTCTGGGACTACTCAATGGCCTGGTATTGTTGCCTGTACTGCTTTCTATTATTGGACCACCTGCAGAGGTAAGAAAACTTCTGTTTCTGAATAATTTGTTTCACTGAAGAACTTTGATTTATAAAAAAGAACAAAATGATTCTGAATCCTATGGCCAGGTCTTGTTGTTGGAAGTATCTAAGAAGTTGTCCAGGTACTATGGAAAATAATTAGCAATAAGTAAATTGGATGTACTTTTTTTTTTGGTTTACCATCAATCTTAAGAAAAATTGTGAAAATTTGGAACCAGAGGACAATAAAAGTTATCCCAGATCTCAAAGTTAAATCTTACAAGGAAAGGATAAGAGAACTAGCTAAATTTAGTCTTGAAACATGGATTACATGAGTCAAAGATAATTACACTTTTAAGTACCTGGTGACTGAGATCTGGTTCTCTGCTGCCCACAGAATAATGATGCAGAGTAAGATTGAATCTTAGATAATATTTATTAACAGAAAGAGCAGTTCTACGGTTGAATCACCTTGCAAGAAAGATGGTGAACTTTCCCTTCTGAATGTGTTCAAGCAGAGATTTGAATGGATGTTTTAATTGGATTCCTGCATGATCAGGGGATTAGACTCCTTCCAAGTCTGTATGATTCCTTGAGAAAACAACAGTACAGTGGAATATAGATGTTCTGTTCTGTACTATTTCATTTCAGGGGTTCTATATCTTTTTGTTGTCAGAAGCGAGATTCATAAAATTAAGAGCAACATCTGCCAGCTGTGATTTACCATTTGGTAAATGCAGAATATCTAAAATTGCCTTTTTCAGCCTAATGCTCTTCACATATAAATTAAACTTTTAAGCAATTCAGGGAGGGTTCCAGACTGAACTGGTTGCTTAGAAGATCACATTTGAAAGTACAACAGCTGGAGAACTTCTATTCTCTACACCTTCTTCTTTCTTTTTATCATATAGGTCACACCAGCTGATAATGGCAGCCGCTTGCCAACACCATCACCTGTCCCGCCACCTATCAACCATCACAGCTTTTATATTCACCAACATGGAAATGCTTTTGGTGACTCCTCAGACTCAGAATATTACTCAGAGACAGTTACTGCATCAGAGACTGGTGAAGATGACCGCAGCACATATATCATCTCCCCAGCCCAATCACAGATCTTGGTCAAGGCCAGCAAAAGTCCCAATTTTCCCCAAATCACTGTAAGTATCCATCAGGGTTCAAAACAATCAAATTCCTGGTTTTCTGGACAGACAGTGTCACATCCTAGAAAGACTAAAGGCTCCTAAATTCTAGCTCCAATAAGGGCATATTTTCCCATATTAATTGGAAAGGGACAAACTCAGAATTGGGACTGTGAATTTATTTTGTCACTAATGCTTTGAGAGAAATGGGGAATTTAAGAACAAGGTTGGGTAAAGCCTGAAGGTAAAAGTCATGGGATCTTTGAAAAATTATTAGGAAAATTAAATTGGAACAATGGCACTACATACTAGATTCTGTGTGCAGTGGAGAAAAGCCAATGGAAGATAATATATATAGCTTAGAACTGAACTGTTCAGCTGTTGGTGCTCTCTGAGCTTAGTTGTTGTCTTGTAGCTATTTCATTACCAAGCTAGATAAAATTATTAGTGTAAGGAAGGCTAGTTTCCTGGCTGTTTATAGATAGTAATTTGCCTTGCCAGTCTTGGCTTTCTCCCCAATTGTTTATCTGATGCTGTTTTCTGTTTATCTGGTGTTGGCTGCTGGGGGAGGGGAGAGGCCAAAATGAGTTCTGGGTCATTTCCTTCCTTAGCTTCTGATGGTGTCTTTTAAATGTAATGTAAATGGGATTTATTTCTATATATCTACTAATGGCTGATTTATTTGAATGCCAAGCTTCCAGAAATTGCCTAGCATTTTTTAATTTGGATTGATCTGAAATGTTGACAATTTCTCAGTTGAAACTGTGGTTGAGTCTGTCCATGTGTTCAAAATTAAGGAGTTTTCATCATGCTTTCTGACTGCCGGTTGATATTGGTAGGTTATTGGTAGGTAGGTTATTGGTAGGTTATTGCCAGTCTTTTTCTGTCTGTCCTACGCAGTGGCTGTTACAGTCTTTACATTATATGTTTTGATGATACCTGCTTTTTCTTCTTTGGTTAGCAAGTTATCTGATTTGCTGAAAATGTATCAGAGGAATATTATTAGTTTGCAATGGTACAGTAATGCTGAACAATTGTGAAAGTCTGTTCGTTGTCTTGGAGATGTTTTTGCTTTATGGAAGTGTTATTGTTTTTGTAGGTTATAATGATTGTGATGTGATGAGTTGTGCAGTCAGGCACTTTTTAATGAAGACTGCATCTCAGGATGTTACCTAGCCTGTCAATAAAAAGGTCTGCAAGAAGACAACCAAGCTCAGAGAGCACCAAGAATCCAATATTGGAGAAGCACATTGAGATTTAGTTACGTAGGCTGAGAAAACAAGACTTTAGGTGGTATTCCAAGGTCAAATAAAAGTATTACAACAGAAAATATCAAAGAGTCACTTTTTAAAGTTTTTTCACATGACTTATAATAATGAACAACATTGTTCTCTCCTATTACGGCTCTATATTTCCTTGTACAGTTAATGCCTTTATTTTTAAATGGTGCGAGAAGCACTGTCATGAAAAATGTTTACTCAGAGCAATGTTTTGTTACTATGCTATTCTTTTCTATATCTAATTTGTTCATAATAGTCTTTTCTCTCCTGAGCAGGTGGTAAAAAGCTACAAGGCAAGCCTAGACTCACCTTTATCATTGTGCAGCCCAGAATGGACCCAATCTACAACTCCTGGTGGCCATTTACCAGCAGCTGTCACAGAAATCAAAAATTGTTTGCAGCAGCAAGACCAGCCCAATCACAGACTAGGGTCTCAACTGGCTCAATCTACTTCCAATCCTACTCGGACTGACTTCATTACCCACAGAACCAAAATACCACCCTTAGGACCTGGTGGCACTTTCACCACAGTTACAGCTACTGCCTCTGTGATGTTGGCCTTGCACCCACCTTTGCCTGGATCTTGCCGGGGCTACACACATGAGGGATTTGAATCTGATGATAGCCCTGAGAAACCTGGCCCAAATTCATCCGACAGTTTGGAACTACAGGACTTAAAGCAGAATCATTAGCCATCTACTTTGCCAAGCCAAGTCACTGATATTAGAACTCTTGCCTCAAGGCTGGCTGGCATCCCAGGTGGGCATGGGTCCAAGTAACATCTCACATCACAGATTATGAAGTTACCTGTATTTATGGAAACTCTTGCACTGTGTCTAACCAACTACAGGCATAACCAGTGCTGCTGAAAACAAAAACACCAATTATTCTCACTATTCATATTGTAAAAAGGTTGATAGGAGAATCTCTCAGCATTTCCAGGTGTGTCTGGCACCCAAAAGCATTTTGATTTCTTGATGTCAGGGCTTAGATTTTGTGTTCCTAGTTTGGACCAGTGACCCATTTAACATCAGGCCTACTTGAATCTGAAAAATGAAAGTGATAATTCTCCACATGCTGTGTGAACCATCTCATGGCCTCCTTTGGGCTAATTGCCCAAACAGCCACCCTCCCAAGGAGAAAACAGGACTCAACTATGCGTGGGAAACTCTCCCATGTTATGCTGCTATTCTTTTATTTTTATTAATATATTATAATTATTATTATTTTAAGCTGTATAAAAAGAGTCACCAACCCTCCCCCTTATAATTATAATTATTATTTTTATTATTTTCACTGCTCCCTCAATAAACATGTGGCAATTTCCCTTTAATGGGAAACACCAGGGTGAAGTTGTAATAGGGAGAGCGCCCCTGTTGTAATGTGGAGCGGAGGGAGAATGCAATGGTGGGGCACAATGTGTCTTAAGGTTCTATGCAAACTGTATGGGACAGAGTGCATTCTGCTCTTGTTCCCACCAGCTGTACTGCCTGTCCTAGCATCTGCAATGTGACTGTTCTGGATCCTGTTCTTCCCCCTCTCCACTACTGTATAAACTTTCTCTTACTTTGCTTGCCTCTTGTATCAGCTGAAAATTTTCATCACATATGTCCCCTAAGCAATTTCTGATTGGTGTTTTAAATATTCTACTTCATGACTAATAGAAGATAGGGATTATGTAAGATAGAGAATCTGTAATTTCCTCCACCCAGATAAAATAAGAGTTGGGTCATCAAACATCAGAGAAAGATAGATTTATCCCTATTCCTGGTACTTGATGCAGTGTCAGGGTACAGAATGCCTGCATATTTATGTTAATTACAAAGGTGTGTTGCACATAAAGATTAAAGGTATCTAGAAAAAAACATTCAAAGAAAACACCCAGATCTCATCATGATAAATTCAGCTCTCAGTGAAAGAATTCATGAAATAAGGTCATTCACTCCATGTTGTTATTGGGGTGATGCCACGCATACTTGTTGAGATCTTTTTACCCATAATGTTTTTCTTCAGCTGAGATGACTGGCTTCCTGATGTTTATGGTTGTAGTAGAAATACTCAAGCCACATTTGGTAGCCAATGGTTTTCTTTTCCTTTCTATTAGAGGATATTTCTATGTAAAAGAAACTTTATGTGTGAAACTACCCTTTGATTTTGAGAGATTTTGAGGTGACAGAAACCTCTCTCATTCAACAGAATCTTGGTGCAATTATCAGAGCAGAAATGCTTGATCTCCTGCCTAAAAATTGACTATTGTGGTTGCTGTTTCTATTCTTGAATTCTCTTTCTGGTTCAGGTTCTTTGGTAGAAAATTTAAAAATTGAATAATCATTTAGTAACAGGATGCTTCTAAAGGAGAAGTCCCAGTCCCATTAAATATGCTTGGTTTCTGCATAATCAAGTCAATATTGCTTTGTAAAACAGTTTGGCTTTTCAAAATGTTGAAAATTTAAAAAAACATTTAAAAATGTTAAATACAGTCTGTATTTACAATGAAATTTAAAATGCCAGTTTCCGGCCAGATCTAGTCTGGGCACACAGGAGAATGACTGACACCATATACATGGTGTCGTATATGGTTTCAGTCATTGTCCTGTGTGCCCAGACAAGAGAGAGAGAGAAAGGTTAAAAAACACATTTTCCTGGAGTTAAAAAGGTTTAAAATTATTTATTCCTTTTTTCTATCCTTTTCCAAAGGAGAAAAAGATGGCAGCTGGAGCAATATTTTCTTTTGGTTAGGTCTATTTACAGGAGGTTGCCAACTTCCTCATATTAAACTACTCCCTATTTAATTTAGCATCAAATCAAATATATTTTCTTAATGTGCTATTCTTTTCATCTCCTGGATTTTAGGCCTGCCAAACATGGCAATCTTCCACAAAAAATAAGAAAGCAAGTTGTATAGATTAAGATGATTTCATTAATCACCTGCATCACTCCAGTAAACTGGGGATCAGACAACTCAATGCCTTCTGGATATTTTGCAGTTCAGCTTCCATCAATCTAGCATAGCCACTGGTAAGGGATTGTGGAAGTTGTAGTCCAAACCATCAAGTAGGCACTAGGAAATCTACCCCATACAGGTTGCAAGAACCTAGAGTTGAGAATGAGGCTGCAACTGGCAAAGCTTTTAAGTGAAGGACTTTTGACATCTTGATATGGAAACAATCTAACCTATTATACACATACACGCAAACATATGAAGCCGCCTTATAAAAAAGATGAAATGATTCAAAACAAAATTACATATCGGTTAAGGCAGGAAAATTGTTTTAACTGGTCCTGATTATTGATTTGAGGATTTCAGAATTTAGGAAGTCCCTCCACATAAATGTCTAGGCATGATGCTACCCAACAGTTAGACACTAATAGTTTGCTATTTTAACTATGGTATTAATAGGTTCAGAAAATTAATATTTTAAAACATTGTCAATGTGACTGCTAGCTGTTTTTAGTAGCATGGGTGTCACTCTGAGGGCGTCACTTAAATTTGTGACATGCTTAGAAAAAAATGTTATCCCTTTGAATAGAGTGGCTGTTACCACAATCAATCCATATTCTTGCAAGAGTTGATTCTTGTTGGAATCCATTTCCCATTGACATTCTTCCTTCTAAACCCCAGGCACTTTAACCCCCTCCTTTAACTAGAACTGCTGTAATTTTACTCCCCAGCCAAAGTTGGATTCACTTCTTGTTACCAAGGGAATATGCTGCTGAGGTTTTCACATCTGGTATAAGCTTCAGTAGGTGTATGTCTCTTGTTAAAATGAACACATTCAGTTTATTTTAAACTATCACTGATTTCTGGAATCCAGAGAAATTCCCAAAACAAATTTGTTATAGGGCCATTGACATGGCCAACATTTAAATCAAAAATTTTCCATCATTAAATTTCTTTCTTCCATCCATTGACTAACAATGACTGACTGAATATAGAAAACCCATCATTCCCCCTCACCAAATCTGGGACCAGTGAAACATGGTGGAAAATGGACACATTGTATGTGTATTTGTGTGTATGTGCGCATGTGAGTATGTAGTGGGTGTGCTAGAGATCTGTTAACCTGATAAAGTTGTCATGCCATATAAATTATTTATATGAAAAAAGATTTATTTTTGTAGTTTGTACGGACTTCTAGCCTTGCAATGGAATTTTTATTTTTAAAAGTAAATATATATTATATATAAACCTATTTTCTAGTGATCCTGTGTATTACTCTTTGTTCCACAGTGATGTTGAAGAACCTGTGATTTTCTAGATGTGAACCTGGAGTGGAAGGTTCCCATCTGAAAAATAGTCCTTGGCCAAAGGTTACACCTAATTGATAAAACAAATGATTTCATTGCAAATTTCTGACCTTTTGTCCTGAAGTTTCACCCTAGTAAGACTGTTTGATGGATTATATCAATTTATGTAAGATAAAATATCTGGATGTCTTCCATATAAATTGAATTTTGCCCCAAGAAAATGTAAATGCTATAGGCAATATAGATTACTGCCCTCTGCAAAGTTTAAGAGTTTAAATGATATTTTGAAAGCACATAATGAATCACAAAGAAAAAAAAATGGTGTATTGGCTGGAGGAACACAGAAAGTTCCCATTCAGTGTTCATTTTGTATTTGCAGCTTGTTGCACTTTTTAAAATGCAACTTGAATAGTTTTCCTAGTCATTTTTCACAGGTGATACCAAATGAATGGAGTCCTTGGTGCTCTCTGAACTTGGTTGTTTTCTTACAGATGTTTACCTAGCTGGGTAAGGAAATGTCTAAAACAACCAAGCTCAGAGAGCACCAAGGAGTCCACAGTTCAACCCTGAGCTATACATATTATTGTCTCTTGATACTAAATAATGTTTTAGTCTTAGGTTTTTACCTGTGAATACAGGCAAGAAAAGGTAACAAAATTCAGGAGAAACTATTTAAAGCCAAGTGTAAATTTCAAGCTAATATATTTTTTTATGCAAAGTATACAAAAAAGCATCATCTCTGAAAATGCACATCAATGTTGACATGAGCAAATATGTTATCAAGAAGAGAACACTTACAGCCCTAAGTAGCAACAATTCTGCAAGAAAGAAAATTCGAAGTAACTGAGTATTATGAGAAAACAATTTGAAAATTGCTCCAAAGAGACACACTTTAGCTTTGCTATTTAGAAAATGAAAGGTAGACTGCAGGGGGAAGACCTGCATCTGTATTTTAAATTATACTGGGAACATCTTAAATGACCCAAAGTTTTCCAATAGCGAAATGAGTTATCCCATCCCTATTTTGCTCCTCCTAGAAAGATCTCTACTCTTCATCTTTCTTTTAGTAGCAGTTGTATTGCAGCTATCTGGTAGTGTTTATTTTTCCATAGTGTGTGTAGGAAGTCAACACAGAGTAAGGCATAGATCTACATATGCATGGATGTGTCTTGTCAGCAGCCACAGAGACCAGAGCTGAGCCAATTCCAAGCAGAGCAACAAACAGAATGAGAAAACGGAGATCTGAGTTCTCTCATACATCACTGAAGCCTAGAGGTTCAGTTAGGGGTGTTCACTTTAAAAAGCAATGTGACTTTTTTGCATTTTGCAGCATGCAATGGTTTAATCAAGGGGTTTATCAGAACAATCAAAGAAAATGGATAAGCAGATGCTTGAGGCACCAGCATATAACTTTAATTCATAATTAGAGATATTCCAAAGAAGGACCGCCCTTGTTAAGTCATTGCAGATTATCAAATGAAGTAACTATCCATACTGAACAACAGGGATGCAGATTCAGCGTGTAAAAGTACAATTAATAAGATTTAAATTTATTTGAAATAAATGCATCCATAACATGAAAAATAGTTCTTTCCAAAAACCTTGTTTCAAGGTTGTCAATATGAGTCCTACAGAAGTCACAGTGCCAAACCATAATCCTCACATCCCTAACTTCTTGACAATTTAGTTTCAGGTAAACAAGGTAGTAAGCTGCTTCTTACCCTTATATACCAATTCACAATGGTTCTATAAGGCTCCAAGCTTAAAGCATGTCCATTAAAAGCACCATTCCTTCCTTTCTCAAGTAAGACGCTTCATAGCATGATGTCAGCCCATTTCTTAGGCAGAATCATGCTAAAATTCAAACATATTTTGCTTTTGCTATTGAGCCATGTACCTTCAGGAAGATGTCTTTTAATTTACATACTTCACTTGAATGCTATATTGAGTCGGTGACTGCTGAGTAAAGAAGAAAGTTAGCTTTTTCTCTTAGTTTCTACCATCAATTCATCCAGCTATAACTTTGCTATCATAAACATGCACATAAACATGGAGCAATTTGGAGACACGTGTAGCACAAAATGACATACAGGAGATTGCTACACTATACCTTGCATTTCATAAACAAAGTTCAACAACTACACTGTGGTTCATTACACAGATACACAAATATCTTTCTTCTGTTTATCCCAGAGAACACTTGCTGAAAACCAAGTCTATTCCTTAAAATCGATCCAGGTTAAGTCTGAACAGCCAGGAATTTGCCTTGTTTGCCTCTCTGTTAAAATCAGCAGGCAGTCTGAAGTCCTAGTTAGATCTTGCCAACCATACAGGAAATTTTAACTTAAAGAGCAGGAGAGAAGGCTTTGAGGAAAGCCATTTGGCAGGATTGAGCACCATAACAAGATACTCAATTTCAAGGCTGCTTATTCCTGAGGCATTCAGTCCATTATTGCTTAGAGGCAGAAGGTGAATGGTGAATGAAAAATGAAGATGACAAAGAAAGTTTATGGGATAAGGGACAGACAATAATAGTGACTGTTGTTTTTCTTTTCATAAGTAATAAAAGAGAGAGAGACCACAGCTAAAATAAAAATTCAGCTTGTTGATAAACTGATGGGAAAGTAAGTCATCTTGTTTTTAAAACTTGAAAAATCTGTTTAATTAATAGGATAAAAAGAACCTGGGAAGCAGAGCCTGTATCAATCCACTTCAGCACTTAGGGAGAGCCTTTTTTCAGCCCTGATTTAACTGAAGGCAATGAGCCTTTCACAGATTTGCTCTAGATACTAATGCACACATTCACACATACAACTAAGATAAGTCTTAGGAAAGCTAAACAGCTCAGAGTCATCTCAAACCACAAGATGGGTGGCATATAAATGTCATAAAAAAGCTGTTTGACTGGATTCTTTTTGTTTTTATGGTAATTGAAGTCCCAATATTAAATAAGTAAATAAATCCTCACTTAGGTGCGGTGGTGCAAGCGGTCAAGACATTCAGCTTGTCAGCTGGAAGGTTGGCAGCCCAAGATTGAGACCCACTACCATGGGCAACAAGGTGAGCTCCTGTTGTCTGCCTCAGCTCCTGAAGTTCAAAAGCATGCAAATGCAAGAAGACAAATAGGTACTACCTACTTCAGCAGGAAAGTTGACAATGTCCATGTGCTTTTGGCATCATCATGCTGGCCACATGACCACGGAAGCATCCTCTGATGAACACTGGCTCTTTGGCTTGGAAACAGAGATGAGCACCACACCCTAGAGTCAGTCACGACTGGCAGGGAAACCTTTACCTTCACCTTCTATTTAAGCAATAAAAAGTAATGCATAGGATTTTGCTCTTTCAGTTCTTTTCAGCCTCTAACACAGTTCAAAATACTGAATATTGTTTCCAGAAAAGAAGAATCTATTGGCAGATTTCTGGATGATATACAAGGATTTCCATTGTTTAACAGCAGCAGCAGCAATAAAATGACACGTGTTACGTATCTACATAAATTATACAACTGAATTGCAAAGTGAAGGGAAAAGATATATTTGTGGAAGGTCTGGGATCACTTCAGTTCTCCTCAGAACAAACTCAAGATTGTTTAGTTTTGGATTTGAATTCAGTTGATGACCTGTAACTGCTGGAAATTAAAAGCATGAATGCTCACTTTTTCTTATCTTGACTTTATTATTTTATAAATAACTCAAGGTGAGGAACATACCTAATATTCCTTCTTCCTCCTATTTTCCCCATAACAACCCTGTGACACGAGTTGGATTGTCAGAGAGTGACTGGCCAGCTTTCATGCCTGAGACAGGACTAGAACTCTCAGTCTCCTGGTTTCTAGCTTGGTGCCTTAATCTCTAGAGCAAACAGGCTCCATTTTTTATTTTTATTATTTATTTTATTCCCCCCCCACCTTTCAGTCAGGAGCTCAAGGCAGCAAACAGAACACTCTTTGCTCTTTTTCTCCACAACATCAACCTGTGAGATACATTTTGCTGAGAAAAAAAACAATTAGCTCAAAGTCACCCAGCTAAAAGTAGACTAGAACCCAGCTCTCATCATTCCTAGATCTGTAGACATGTCCCCTCTCCTCTTGCCATTCCCTTATTTCCCTGCCCTCCACAGCTATTTTTGTTAAGAAAGTTGTTTCCCAGCTCCCATACACCCTTAACAAAGGGACTCAGTCTCCAACTGCTGCACAGGCCACAATGATTCTGAGACTGCCCTCCACAGACCATTGGTAGACATCCTCCATTGTAACTTCCTTCAGTGTACCACCAGTCAGCTGATTTGCAAAATGTGCCAGGGTCTGCAACCTATTTCAATGACTCCACAAGCAATCATCCAACAATGAACTCATACAAGCAACCCAAACAAAAGTACAAGTATGGAATATAACAGTATAACAAGATCTAAAGTGAGATTCCCTGAGGATAGAGAACATTTATCCCTCAGAAATTTTTAGTCAAGCATTCTTGACCATCGAGTTTTCAAAGTTATTTGAAATAATTCAAGTAGCAAACAAATACATAATTTTGGACATTTATTTTTATACCAAATTTAGTCTGAAAGGACCTTTGAAATACATAAATGCAACTATAATTCTCTTGTTCACCGAAAAAGCATGACATCCCCACTCTTCCCTATCCCCCCACAGCTCTTAAAAGATAGATATTTGTTTTATTTTTTATTTGTGATTCCTTTCTTCTCCAAATGTTTACTCAACATTTACTTAATCATCACTGAGTGGATAAGTTTTGAGAAATGCTGCCCTTTCTTTAAGAGCAAGAGATTTCTTTTGCTTGGTTTCTTAGAGAAAGTGATAAATTGGAATATAAAATGGATTTTTTGATTACGGTTGAAATGTTAGTATTTTTGGTAGTTCTTAATACACTTTTTAGGGAGGGCAAGGTGGTTGAGCAGTTAAGATGCTCGATTTGGCTGGAAGTTCAAAACCCAAACGCCGCCACATAACAGGCTGAGCTTCCGTTACTTGCTCCAGCTCATGTCAACCTTGCAATTCGAAAGCTGGTAAAAATTCACAATAAAGAGATACCATCTTTGGTGGGGAAGGTAACAGCATTTTGTGCTCCTCGGCGTAGAGTCATGCTGGCCACACAACCACGGAAGCATCTTAGCATCTTCGGACAACGCTGGCTCTTCTGCTAAGAAATGGAGAAGAGCGTTGCCCCCTGGCTAGGGAAACATTTACTTTTGCTGATTAGAATTGGTTTTCATAATTTGATTGCTAATAAGGAATGAGATAGGGGAAGAATATTTTTTTTAAAAAAAATTGAATTATTAGAGAAGGTGTAAAGTTACTGATCCATGAATCAAGGTAAGCTAGATGTGGTCAAACATGAGATGGCGAGATTGAATGTCGACATCTTAGGAATCAGTGAACTAAAATGGACAGGAATGGGAGAATTTAATTCAG
>JANHZU010002428.1:294949-311133 GCA_032468055.1 Acrochordus granulatus | reverse complement strand
AATCAGACAATGTGATTGTCTGGATTTGTTTTCACATTTTGTCTCTCATAGTTGAGGTCTACCTATGATGACCATTATAGGCCTCTCTCATCTTTTTAAGTGGGAGAACTTGCACAATTTGTGGCTGACTAAATACTTTTTTGCCCCACTGTAAGATTTGGCAAGAACACTGTTGCCATGCTATGTTGAATGTATCCCTCCCAATATGAACATGGGGAAGCAACGGCTTGCAAACTAGGAACATGAAGATCATGAATTCTAGCCCCTGATTTATTATATAATATGAGTTAATCTTTATGCACTCAGACTGCATCGCAGTTTATTTTACAGCTGGACTGGGTACCATGCAGATTTTTAATTTAAACAAAATAGTCTGAGGATGAAGAGCTTTATATTAACATTTTTATACAAAAGAATTCCATATATATCACAACTGATATTTGGTTGTATCACAGTAGGAGAGATTTATCTGAGTGTTATAGGTCAAGGCTGGGCAGGAATTCTCTGAGACTGCAAAGCATACAAATGATGCTTATACTAAGTTTTGTTAAAGATCCAGCTATACAAATAATAGCACTTCTAGCACAAAACTAGAAATAATTGAGATAAAGCTGACTAATTATTTTTTAAACTGGATTATTTCCAGTTAATATTACAACAACAACAACAAAACTACAGCAGGGCCCATCCTGTGCCTGATAGGGATAAATGAAGCCAAGCAAGAATACAGGGGAGCAATAAAAGAGAAAGTCAGGAACAGAGGAAGAGAGAGAGAGACACCATTAAAATATCCCATTATAAGGGGGAAGAAGCCAGGATTCATAGAGTTCTGACAATTTGAATCAAAACAATTTCCTTCAGTTAGGTATTTGAATAAGAACTAGACAACTTGTGACCCGCTGGGTCATCATTTCAAAGATATTTCCTTACCTAAACAGAGAAAGAGAACGACCATAGGAGGGTAAAAAAGCAGTGGGAACAGGAGTGACTTCCAACTTACTGCCAACTTCCCCATCGACATTCCTTGTAGGAAGCTGGCAGGGAGTGATGGAAATGATGATCACATGACTGCAGCTGACCGTGGTGATGCAGCAGCACTGAAGCAGCCACAATTTTGCCAAACTTTAATCCTACAGGAGTTACAGGGCCTGGATTTATGATACATTCTGTAAATTAGCTTATTTGAAGCCTCTTGATTCAAAAATTTTTGCCCTATGATGCACCAATTTATCCAACTGAAGGTTACAAACAGCCAAACAGACACAAGAGTTTTAGTAGTATATAAATTAATGTTATGCATAACACATAATGAGACTTAATTCTTTTGTTCATTGAACTACCATCTGAAATGTAGAACAATCCAAAGCTGTGAACAAGATTTCTATTAATCCAGACTTTTTTTAACTGTTTGTGGAAAGTAGACAAAGATGTTGCAAAGTAAACAGTGAAATAATCATAGCCAAACTTACTTTGCCTGTGACTAGAACTCTGAGTAAGTGCACTAGTGATGTTGGGAAGTTCATTGCTGTAGTTCCCATCTTCCAGTGGACAAACATCCATATCACTCCACTTTCGGAGCTGTCGCAGCCAGCATGCCTTTTCTTCTAGCGTGCAGTGTGGATTTAATACAACACACACCCATAGGGCCCCTGTAAGAGCAAGCCAAATGCCAAAATGCATTCAGGATTTTTTTTACTTCAGCAGGCAACAAGAGTCTCCCACATAAGTTCTTTGCTTTGAAGATTTTGGAAATGTTTATATCTTTTTTTCAGGGAACTGTACTGAGCCCAGAGGGAGAATTTATAAAAGAATCTAGCTAACGAACTCAAGAAAACATCTTCCATAAATCAGCTTAATTGTATCCCTCAGAGTTGAAAATGGAGAGGCAATATGCATCGGAGATTATTTCTGTCTGCCAGGATATATCGACTGAACTGTACTTCAAAGACTGCTTAAATGTATGCCAGCAAGTCCCAGAGCTGAAAACCCCACGACTGCCTGATTTCTGTACCGCACATTTGCTCCATTTTAGAAAAGCAGCAGACAAGTAGCATTTGCCCCATAATCAGCAGCAACAATGTAAGTACTGCTCTCAGTAGTCCAATGCACATCCGTAGGTCAGTTGAGCACTCTTTGGGAAAAGAATCTGAAATTAAGCAAACACTAAAGGAACAGTTGCCTTTCAATTGAGTGTCACTTCTGATGACGTTGTGGTCAGGAATGCATATACTGTAGTCTTCTTCGCAACCATATGGAAAAAATATTTTCTTCCACAATGTCTTTTTCCAGTTCCCAATCTAGCCTTCAACCTTGCATTTTTTAGTCGTTTCCTATCCCAACCAAACTCAACACTTAATTTTTTCAGGTCAGCTGAGGCTAGTTAGGTGCTGGGTATGGACACAGATATAAAGCCAAAAATATACTTTACTCTGAAGGTGAGTTAGGGTTTTAAAAGAGATTATGGGTTTTATGCATATTACCTTATTTGTGGCTACTTCCGTTTTTCTATGCTATCCTTTATTATGTACTTCAAACACTGTAAATCTCTCTTAAAGTGGAACTTTTCCTCCACCTATGAGCAATCATCTCCTCTAGATTTTATTCATTTTCTATTTGATTAAAATATTTTTTCAGAAATCCTGAGACACATAAATGCAGACATATATTTCAATCTTCTAATACCAGGGTCTGCAGAGTTCTGTAAAATTTAAAAACTTGTACAAGCAGCTCTGAGAAAAGGGTTTTTTTATACCCAGAGAATTAAACTTTCAGGATGCACATTTTAAGTAAGTTTCACACCTCTCAGAATTGGGGCTGGCTGGGGCTCCTCCTTCTAAGCCTGAACCAATTTCATTCAAAGCCAGGGACTGAAAGCCTTTATGATGCGTTCAGATTCACCAACCTGAAAGCTCACCAATTACATGTTTATGAAGGTTTAACAGGAGTCTACAAATTTGTTGCATCTGCTATGTGTGACACAGAATTGTGCAAATGTTATCTTTAGAATGGAACAAGCAGTACTGGATCATGGTATAGGTCCAGATTATTTGAGGGGCTGCCTTTCTTCCATGATTTCTGCCAATCTGGTATGATTGGGCAGATATGAAATGTTTTGGGTTGTAAGAAACATGCCTCCTCTGTCATGGTGGTTGCCCTCTGGAGCAGAATTGCCCCCCAAATGTGTGAGCCTCCCATCTGGATGGTGTTTGGGCTATTGCTCTAGACCTTGGGGGAGGGTGGTTGTAGACCCTGTTACTTGGTTTTTATAGTATATGTAGTTTGCTTCACCCAGACATACGTGGTCTCTTCTTTTGTTTTTACTCTTAAAATGTAAGCCATGAGTTGCTCTTGAATTGGGGAGTTTTAAATCCAAACAAATTGGACTTCATGGATCAATAGTTTCTTCCAACCCTATTATTCAGATGCCTGAAACTCTTTCCCTTTCCAGTCTTTTCCATATACTTTTTCTAAGGACATCTTCATATGAGAATTTTGCTCAATTTGAAACCACCATGAAATCTATGATCCCATGACACCAGTTGTATCTGACAGCCAAGCAGATTTGTTTCTGGCTCAGCTACGGTATGTTGAAACCACAATAAATTAGCTGTTCCTTAGAAAGATTGTGAGTCTCTTTCCATTTTACAGAAACTTGTGCCTCAACCAGGGCTTCAGAACCCAGCAGATCTTTCAAGAAGAATAGAGGTTTGGTAGTTCCCCTCCTAGGAATTGCTCAGGGTTTTTTTTTGCATATTATCAGAAAACTACACACAACATGGAGTAAAGATATAGACAGAGATGGGGACAATGTAAGCCATCTAGTTCTATTTTTATAGAGTGACAAAGAAGAAACATTTGCTTTTCCACTCCTGTACCAGTTGGAGGCAAAGCAGTGATTTTTTCATTCTTTGTCAGCAGTGTGGACTTTTTAAAAACTGTTTTTGAGTACATAAAGAATGGAACCAATGGCATCAGGGACAAGCCCTGAATCTGTAATTAGCTACTCCCAGCATCCCTGCTTCTAAGCATCTCAGATTCCCCCATACATTTTCCAGACTCTCTCTAACATCATGGAACCAGGGTAGTTTGGGGATTTTCTTTTTGAGTCTAACCATAAATGCAGAGCAGCTGTCCTTGAGCTTCTGAGAGTTTCTCTTCTCATGCTGTATAAGAAATAACAGCTTTATCAAATCTAACTTTTGAAGTTTCCAAGCTGGCAGGTCTCCTCCTGGTATTCAGTGGCCTGCAGAAGGACTTCTTTTCCAAGCTGTTAGTTTAAAGAATCACATTTTTTGATAAAAAGCCACAATGCTCAGCTTAAAATAATATACAGATCTGACTCCTGGGTGGCAGTTTTTTAAACTCTTCTTTGGGTTTATACAAAACAACTGATCTCAACTTCAGACTGCTGGGAATGTATGACAGGGGATGGAAAAAAAATTAATTACCCTCTTCCCCATGAATGTTCTTCTGAAATATGCTCCCAGTTACTGTCAGAGAGAAAAAAATCATCAACCTAAGGATAATATGAACCACTGATGAATTCACTAGACTTCTGTTGGGCATATACTGATATTTTCTAAAGTTGTAATGAAAACAGCCTTTTTGCACAAAATGCTTATGAGATCATAAATGAATATTTCTTACTGTTTTGTTGTATAAGGTATCAAAGCCATATATTTGGGATATTTTGTTTCTGCCAACTCAAGCTGCAGTATGTTTTCTAGATGATATAATTGAATTGTAGCATTAACATGGAAAACACTGAAGCTCAGACATATGCAGTGGCATGATTCAGAATGTCTCTCTTTCAACAAATTCCCATTTTATCTATGCTACACCTTCAAATGGAAGCATGCTTACGTCTGTACAGGTAATCTGAGACTTATTTCTGGTCATATTATGACCATTTGAAATTATGATATCCATAGAATGGGCCCTTTACACCCATAAAGCACCCCCAACTGTCCAAAATGGCCAAACCACCCCCTCCTATGGTCACAGGACTGCATGTCAGGCAGGTTGTGGCATTTCACACACCACATGACCGATTCACAATGTTTTTTGTTGGTTTCCAATAAAAATGCTCACTCAAATTAAAGGGTTCACTTAAGTACCACAATGTTTTCTGAATGACAGCAATGTTCACGTAACAACCATGATGAAAAAGACAAAAAAATTACTTTCAGTCACATAGATGTCTTAACTTATAATTATAATGACTTACAACTGGATTTCTGGTCCCAATTACAGTCGTAAGTTAAAGACTACATGTACAGAAATCTTCGTTAACTATTACCTATAATTATTAGCCTGATGAACAAAGCTGGTTGAACCCGTGCCTCTTCTCTTGCTCTGCATTAATTTCCTATATTTTTTTAAAATTATTTTCCAATTTAAATGTGTAGTTGCCCGTAAAATACTACAACTGGCATGTTCTTTTTCAATCATTTGAAATCTCAATCACATACACTGGTATATATAACACTTAAAATAATTGTATTTACTTACATTTTTTAAAAACAAGATTATAAATGAGTAAAGGATGAAATCTTAAATATTTACAGGAGAACTACAATAATAATAACTTTAATAGTAGATATAGTATTGTTTGGGTATAGAATAGGAGCACAGTTTTTAAACCTCACTGGTGCTGCAGTGAGGTTCTAGTTTGTACTAGAAATACAAACAAATATTCTGGACAATGCCACTCAAGTGTGAAGATGCGTCTTTAGCTCCACTGCCCTAAAGAAACAACTCTTGTTTAGGAGGAAGAACAATAGTAACACTAGCAACAACTCAATTCAAAAATATATTTACTCAGTTCAGATGTAACGCCAAAGGATTACAAGAACAATCCTCCAGCTGATGCACTCTTCCTCTTTCCAACTGGTTTGTACAAACCACAGTTTGACAGGTTCAAGCAAAAGGGCCAACAGAGAGATAATTGGAGCATGTCAGCCTCGGCTTGTTTCATTTGAACCAAACCAATTTTTCCCATATTTTGTTTTCTTCCCCTTCTGGTTTCCAGCTGTAAACAAAATAAAGATTAAGCTTCTAAAAGGTCAAGCTATAATCCAACTGTTTTCAGCTCAATTAGGATCCAATCTTTGATATCACTGCAATGGGATTAAAGCTTCAAAATTTCTCAGCAATGATAATACCAACTTTCCTTTTGTGTTTGATAGAATAATATAAGAATATTTACCTGGATTTTTTAAGTATCTTGATTTTTATCAGAAATAAAAACATCATTTTTTCAATTCTTCTCCCTTATTTAAATTACAAACCAGGCTATATTTCTGACGCTTTCTACTTGTATATGAAGCTCATGTGTCTTAACTTAGATGGCCCTTCCAAATAACAGGAGGAAGATTTTCTTATCTAATTTTCTTCAGACTGAGAAAGGATCAGGAAGCCTTACTAAGGGCCAACAATTAATGTTGTTTGTCACCCTGAAAAGAGAGCTCTGTTCTACAACTTTGGAGACAACAAAATAAATATATTTTTATAATAAATATTTATATTTATTACAATGCCTGGACACAGCAGAATAAAAGAGAAAAACTGGAGAAAATCACAAAAAAGAATCACTTGCAAATACAAGGAGAACAACTGAGGCAAGAGAAAGCAAAAATAGTACCAGTAGTAACAGGCAATTCCAAAGCATCTGGACTATCACTTGAACACCATCGGCATTAATAAAATCACTATCACTCATTGCAAAAGGCAATTTTACTTGGAACAGTTTACAACCTGTGACAATATCTTAGTACTATTAAACAACATCTGCCTATCCCAGGCCCTTGGGAAGACTTGATAGGTAAACAAAAGCCAAATGTAATCTAAACATCTGGCTGACTGTGTGACCAATCATAAAAATGAAGTGTTTATAAATAATTACAGGTAGTCCTTGTTCAGTGACCTCAATTGGGACAAGCAACTCAGTCACTGTGAAACAGTAGCTGAGTGAAATCATGACTGAGTTTACAATCCTACTTTAGCTTTCCTTTGCTTTACAGATCTGCAAAAGTCATCATGAGGATTGTTGTAAAATTACTTTTTATCACTGACATAACGATAAACAATTGCTAAACAAGTCAATCACTAACTGAGGACCACTTGTATCTCTTGTATTCAGGATGTCCAGGTTGATTGATAAGCTAGGCTTGTATTAATAATCCTAAAATATTTATTCTAGTTCTATCCTGCCACTAAAAATGGTTCAATCTTCACAGTCTCAGCAACTTTACAATTTGAGATATGCAGATAGCATTATTTTGTTAGCTGGAAGTAAAGGATGTAGAATAATTATTAACGCAAAAATAAAAAATCTGGTTAATGTTAAAAATGAAGAAAACAAAGGCAAGATCAATTGTAAAACAAAGACAAGATCAATTGTAGTGAATATATAGTTGATAGTAAACTGTTATGTAATTGTGTTTTACCAGGCTCACAAATTGGAAACAAATAGTATGCTGGAGAAGTAAACAGGCTGTTAATATTAAGGAGGAAGGGATGAGAAGCTTAGATAAGATCATGAAGAATATGGTAATAAAAATCAGAATAATTAAAGCATGGTTTTACCAATGGAACATTTGGTTGCAAATGCTATACATGAAGAAAGAAAAAACAACAGGTAAATGTTAGACCTGCTTGTCAAATAGTGACAAAGCCCTCTCTTCGTTCTATATTCCCAATCAGAAATAAGATTAGATAAGCAGTTTTCCTGGATTAAGAAGCTACAGATAGAAGAAAATTGTGTGTGTGTTTGTGTGTGTGTCAGTCCAGAAGTACAAATCCCGAGTCTCTTTCTTCTCTTTTTTGGACTATGATTTTGGGCTGCACTTGAAGCATTTTGTCATCTGCCCCTCTATTTACCAAGCTGCCATTTCTGGGGTTGACAGAGGCATATGCAGAGGAGGAGGTCAACTATATTCTAATGGCAAGCATGACTGGCCAATTTCAGCATTTCTTCCTTTTAAACATGTACACATTTAAAAAAGATAGGATTTTGATTATTTGGTTAAACTTGCCAATCAATTTGAAGTTAGTGTCACACTCTTCCATGGTTGCCACTATTGTGAGAATTGGGGGCTTTTGCCTCACCAATTTCAACTCTTTCAGCAAGATCAATGGATGGAATCAAAAAGTTTGTTGGAATAACCACAGAACTGCCAGAAGGTATTGCTGATGACTGATCCAGATGGCAAGCATTTATTTGTGCAGTCACCAAAATTTGAGCCCCATTCAATGCATCTAATTAATAAATTTAATCTCATTTTAAGCTTCAGATGACAGAGAGGCCTGGTGTGCTGAGGTCCATGGGATCACAAAGAGCATGACTGAGCAACTGAACAACAACAACAAGCTTCAGATGTAATTATGTATTGTGATTAATCAAGAATGGACATGAAAACTCTGAAATATCATATCACGCCAAAAGCTGCTACAGCCTTTTAATGATATTCCAGTGTTTCTCAAAATGTCTGTATGTATCAGTATCAATTGACATCGTAGATATCAATTCTCAGTGTTAAGTTTCAAGCTAAGGTCAAATATATTATTTCCTTAGCAGTCTCTACTCAAATTATCATGACTCCACAAAACCCAGAGATGCAGGCAAGTTCTGGATATTAATTTTTTTTATGCAGTTAATGAAAGGAAAACAAAATATTTTTTTTATATTAGACCTTAAATTCCTATGCAAGCATATGTCTTGGGGAAAGGGTAATACATTTTGGGGAGAGATTATAGATCAGTTATAGAGCATATCTTTTGCATACAAAAAATCCCTGGCATCTCTATTAGAAAGAATCAATTAGCAGATAATGGGAAAGATCTTACATGTTACTTTATTTCCTAACTTTGAGGAGAAAAGCTAATATTAAAATTGACTTTGAAAAATTCTCTCTCTCCCTCCCTCTCTCCAACACACACATATATACAAACTCATAGCCCATAGTCATGCTATTCCCAGCTGTATACAGTTTCCAGCTGTCACCATAAGTCATCCGCCCAAAGCAGATCAGCTATTTTCTTGCAGCCTTTCTGATCTGAGTTCCTTCTAGCCTCAAGCATTACAAACTGCTGGACTTACCCAACTCATCCCACAGTTGTCGACATTTGTCGGTCATGCCTGTTCCTTGTTGTCTCCAGAGAGCAAGACGTGGATCTGCCATGAATTGCTCTGTTATTAGCGTAAGCATCCTGGCTCCATTGGAATCTCTCATGCGCAGCATTTCACGGACCTAAGATAGAGGAGGAGAACATGTAGACTCTCAGTTATACAGGGACTGGATTTAAGGGTGACATGGGTTAGTTCCTTCATAGTCTTTGTCACCCCATAGGGTGACCCATCATACATTTAGGGCTAAATTACAACTCCCCTTATCCTGACTGGTCATGATGGCTGCAACTGATAGGAATGGAAGCACCAGATTTGGCGGGAGGGGGGAATTATGTACTTCTTGTAGGTGATAAAAACCTTGCCATCATGCTGCACAGCTGTCTACATAGTTGTGAAAATGTCCACTAAAAAGTAACCTTGCCTAACAAATATCAAAATATTCAGGGGGAAGACAATCCAAAGAAAGATACCTGTTTCCTGAGAATAAGAGGCATACAAAAGCATTAATATAAAATATAAGCCAGCTGATGATATTTATATTCTCCACCCAGCATAGGTTGTGTGCCAGATATACTCAAAACTTGACCCCCGTTTTCAGCAGTGATCAAATCCAAATGTTTTTTGGATTATTGAACCACCAAATTACCTCCTCAAACTGTGAGTTTAGATCATGGGAATTCTTGCTAATCATTCCTGTCCCTCATTGTTCTATGATCTGGAGAAAAATGCCTCATGGCCGAAGAAATAGATGTTTCACTTCAGACTTTCTTCCCTTTTTTAAAATCTCTTGCAGTATTGGGTCCTTGAAAATCTGAACAATTCCAAATAAAATGTCAAATCTGGCAATTTGAGGCAAAGCCTTTCTGAAAGAGAAAGGTTTAGCTTAAGTGATATCTGAGACTTTATGGAACAGATTTTTCTCAGTAGAGTGTGGCATCATCATACCTGGAAGTTTTCAAATATAGGAAGGCATATATCCGGAGGGATATAACCATTTACAGAATTTCATTTACTATTTTTACATGCTCGATTCTGCAAGGGAATCTGAACTAGAATTTCTCCAACACACTAGATTCTAGAATGATAATTTCTCAAAACATGGAATGCCAGATCAAGGATTTTAAAATAAGGACCAAAATATATACCCACAATATTCTTTGCTTTATATGAACAGATAACAATATTTATAATGTAAGTTATGGGGGTCAATGACTATTAGTCTTGATAGCAGTAGGAGGAGGCTGCTGGGCTTCCTTGTGTAGTTAATTGGCCAATGTGGAAGACTGCTGGACTAGATGGACCAGGGATTTGATCCAGCAGGGTACTGCTTATCTTCTTAATTGTATAGATGACTGCACTAAATATGATTATCTATCTATCCATCTATGAATGACAGTTATAAAAAAGGAGAATTAAAACTTCCCTTGAATGTACTATAATAATATATTTGGAACAGTTCTAAAAATAAACTTCAGTTATGTGTATGTACAGGTATTCTAATTTTCTTTTTTAAAATTGTAACTTTTGTAAACCATTAACATTGTTTACAAAACATTAACATTTAGGCATCGACTGCACTTGGATATGAGAAACTACACACTAATGCTTATGAATTAACCTTAAGATCAAATACTTTGTTTTTTATTCTTCATAAGCATACATAGATAAGTTCAATGCAAATATCTTTATACAATTGTTGATCTAAATGCTCGTACATTTTCAAATATACTACATATGACACTCTTATGTATTCTGCCTACATACTACTGATCTGTTCATTCATACATAATGGAGTTTGCATGTAATTATAGAACAAGTTTTGTGAAGTAGTATCTATAGAATCTATATATTCTTTTTTCATGAGAATCATGTGACAGCACAATCTGCTACATCATTCAAGCTGTCTTAATTTAGAATAAAAATTAAGAATATTGAATTTAAAATATAGTACTTAAACCTTAATAATTGTTTTTAAAACCTCTGCTGTAGCATTCTCTCTTAGTCCAACTCACCTTATAGAGTTGTTGTTTTGGAAAATTATAAAAAAAACACAGCTGCTGTTGAACCACCAACAAGCTCTCCTTGTTCAGAGGAATTTGCATAGGGTACAATGTAGTTTTAGTCATTATAAATAGTACTAGTGCAGTTGTGTGTGCTTGCATGCATGTATATCCCAAAATCCAGTGACAGAAAAATAAAAGGTTATACGTTCCACTTTTTCCGCTGTTATTTTGTATGTTACAATCCTTTATTAAGACTGAAATGTGTACTTCAAAAGTTTCTGATAAATCTCCCTTGAGTGGGGTTAATCATCAGAAAGCACTAAAAACCTCTATCCAAACAAAAGTTGCAAAACTGGAGATACCTAATGATAACCTAATTGTGAATAAGATATAATATTCCTTCTGACTTTTAGTGGCCAATGCACCAATGCTATTTAAAACATGCCAATTCCAGTCCATTCTTGGAAAAGACTGAATGATAAAACCCTAAATGTTTCAGAGCTGATTTCTGGAGCTCAGAGAGAAGAGACAACAAATTTTAAGAATATAAAACTTCAAGTGTAAAGTTTTTGCAACTGTGACAGAAATTTTTGTGAGAAATATTTCTCACCTTAGCAAACATGGAATTGAGTTGCTTCCCAGAGCCATAGTATCCTCCTTGGGAGAGGAACAGCTTCACCTGCTCTCGAACCTGTTCCTCATCCAAATGCCAGCAATTTTCATCATCAATACTGGCTCCTGCAGTAGGATCTGGAGCACCTATGGCAAGAAAACTCAGCTGTTAAAAGAAACCATGTCTGTGGCTTTAAAAGGTGAAATTGCTTTTGTCCCTTACCTCATCATTATCTTATCATAGGGTAAAGCAGTCAGCACTTCATCCTTAGCAATAAGAATTACCAGCCAGGCTCAGAAACACTGAGAAACACTGCTGTAAAGTCTCCCTAAGTGGAGAACAACTCCTGGTGACTTTATATACTCATGCAACACAGAAGTGGTTTGCCACTTCATTTTCCAGGATGTCTGTTAAATTCCCAAACTATATCTTTGGTATCCCTTGGTAATCTTCCATCTAAGTATTAACCAGATTCTAACCTCCTTAGCTCCTCAGCACAGACAAGTTCCGCCAGGTACTGTCCTTGCTGAGAAATATACAAAGATAAAAATTAAACTGTTCATTAGACAAAACAACAGTGTAGTAATGTGTTATTTTAATTTTATTTTTTTTAGTATTTATTCAAACTAGTACTTTTGTTTTCAGTACACAATAAATAAAAGTGTAGAGATACGTTTGTGTAATTGTAGCAGTAGAGCCAATTATATGTAAAGGTAGTGAATGATTATATTTGATTATTTAAATAACACCTTGAGTTGTTTGTAAAATAATAGAGGTGGGACATAAATAACTATAACAAATAACTGTTCCAATCTATAATGAATTACCCCATATATTTTTTTAAAAAAGAATCTGAACAGCAAGGGAGAAATTTCAGTTCTATTCTGTCATAACAGGCTTGACATTGCTCGTATTCTCTATAATAGCTCCTAAAGTAAGCTAAAAACAAAGTAAGAATGAGCCCCCTTCTATGTTGATACATACTTCATAATCCATCATTTTGGGTGGAAGCCTTAATATCTAATATTAAAAGATTTCCTAAGTCAGTTTCCCCCACTGAGACCCCCTTCAATGATCAGACTAAGAAAATTCAGTTTAAATTCTGAGATAATCCAAATTACTCCTACCAATATTTATACTCGCTTTTCCTTGTTGATCTGTATTCATTTCTTCATATGTGACTACCTTTCCTGGGCCTCAAAAGAAATAAGCCATTTCTCTCAGGCCATCAAGTTCTCAAAGAAGTTCACACGAAAAAATATACAAGGATGCTGGACCCGGAGAGGCCCCACAGAATCTTTGGAGGCATCCACACAGAAGATAACCATTCTTCTGACACATTTTTATTCTTAGCTAGGTTGGCTATTTTAAGGATGACTCAGTAAGGATTACCTGAAACAGACTGAAAGCAATGAAAATCAGTGAGGGTAGCCACAATAAACATGATGGGCAACAGCTTGAGGTGACAATGAAGGAATCCATGTTGTTACCATTACAGCACTAAGTATCAAGGACTCCTATCTCTAGGTTTACCAGATTATCTAAACAGGTAAAGGAGGACATGAACAACTGAAAATGAGAACATATTGTTTTAACTATCACGGCATCCATGACAAAAATTATAGTAAAAAATTGCCAAAAAATGTACTTAGTTTATGAAATAACTTTTTTCATCCTCAGAAAAACTGGTTTTTCAATCACAATATTTCTCCAATAATTATTTATTTTTAAGAACAGATACTAGCAATAATATAGAATTAGCAGCGACCCGCTTTTCAAATTTCACCTTAAAGTATGTGATGAATATGATGTAGATCTAAAGACTACAGTGATCATAGATTTGACTCAACTGCTGGAATCAGAAAATAAATTAAATAATATAAATGTAGACTAATTAGTCTGTTGACAGATAGAAAGAAGCAGACAATTTATAAGGTCACAATACACAGAAGTTTGAATGACTGCCAAGCATCCACCAAGCCCAAATTCTCCATCTTATAAAAAAAAATATTGGCAATTTACCTTGAGTCATCTTTATACTTTTGCTGGCTGATTTATCAAATTGTGGAAATACTACATCATTCCGGTCTCCCAACATACACCAACTTTGATATGAAAATATAAAAATTTGAGCCCACAAATGTTGCAAAGATTAATTTTTTCTAGATGAGAGACATATAGCCTTATAACAATTGATTTCACTCCTTGTAATTCTATTTGAACAATCACATATCTTCCTTGGTCATCTAACAACAATAGTTGAGGTTGTAAATGTGGTTTAATATAAAGCGCCATTCCATTAATTTTTTTTGGTGAGCTGATGTAAAACATTTTCCCCAAAAATTGTTTTCCAAATATCTAATATTCTTTTTCTTTATATGGGACCCTTGAAAACAAATTACATCTTAGTTTATGTAAATAGTGAAGTTTTTTTCTTTTTTGGGAGGAATTAGCCCCATTAACATTCCAGGTAAGAGAATTACTTTCCATTTTAAGAACCAGTAATAGTGTCCAAATTTGAAGCTATGGCTGCCATCCCCATAGCCTGCTCATCTTGGGTTGTTTGTTTTATGGTAATCCGAGTTTGGGTTGCCAATCTCTGTTCCTTTGATACTTACTGTAATTCATTCTTATATTTAGCCGAAAAGACTGTTGCTTTTGCTACAGAATTTAATCTAAATCTTTGTTGGTGGTAATTAAAAACCACTCCTAATCTATCCCATCTGAGCATTATGTTATTCTTTAAAACCTCTGTTAAAAATAGGTACTCCTTTCTCTTCCTCAGAAATTTTACTGCTATTTCTCTCAATAAAATTATTTTCCTTTCACTGTAATTTAACTTGAAATTATTTTTGTAATATTTGCTCTTTAGTGAAACTTCTCACAAATTGAATTATTATATCCCTGGGAAAGTGTCCATTAACAGCCATGGAGGAGTTAACCCTATAAGCTTTGTCTGTTTCATTGGCCATCTATGAGACCTCCCATTCTAAAAGTCCACTAGAGCATTCACAATTATTTCTTTTAAATCTTTATTTTTCTCGATTGGCTCTGGGAGTTCTCTCAGACTAAGAAAATTCTCTTTTAGTTTGAACAACATTTGGACATTTGCAATTTTTAACTGCTCTGTTTCTTTAACTTTTGTATGAAAAGTTTCCAATTGATCCCACATCTGCTTAAATTCAACTTTAAGTTGATTCATCTTTTGATCAATTTTAGACACTAGCTTCTGCTCCAGTATTTCCATTTTCCTTCCAATCTTTCCACATTTGATTCATTTTTTAGTCCAATCATTTAATTCCCTTCAATATTCTCATTAATTCCAAAATCTGCCTCATATCAAAATCACCCGAAGAATATTCCTTTTGGGGGGGCATTTTGCTTCTATGTAATATATATTAATAAGTAACAAAAAGAAAAAGGAAAAAAAGAACAAGTTTTCAAAGTTCTTTAGTCCAGTTAATCCAAATATTCAAACATCATCATGTGCTGTTATTATCAATCTGCTACCATTGCAGCACACATAGTACTGTGAACTTTCTCCCAAATAGTCAAATAAAGAAGGAAAAAAATGGCTCCTTGCAAAAATGATGCAGTTCATAAAATTCAGTCTTAAAAAGCTCTCACGTGTTAATATCTTCTTTGCAAACAATTTAACAAATTAACTGCAGCAGCCTTCTCAAATCACGTAACAGATTTGAACAGAAAGAGCCAAACAAAAGGAAATTCTATTCTATTACTTTAATGGCTGTCTCAAGGGTTATAAGAATTTATCCTTCTAAGCTCCAAACTTCTGACCTTGGTTTATAATCCAACAGTCCTCCGGGGGTTGTTCCTCCTTCGTTTGGTCATGCGTAATGACTCTCGGCTGATCCCTCTCTTCATACATGCTTCAGTCCTGGTTTCTCCCACATAATAGTTTAAAGCCCTTTTTTTTTGTTCCTACTTTCTTGCTGATTTACGATTATCTGCAAACTTGTCCATCAGTACATTCTGAAATATCTTGATTGGTTTACAGGAATCAAATTGTAAATCTGAACAGGGATAAGAGTGTTCTCAGTGTACTCCAGATGAAGAAATAATCATAAATCAAAATGAAAAATTAAGACCAGGATAATGCTGCTAATGAAAAAAGCCCTGCCTAGAATGTTTCTTCCTGCTCTCCAAAAAGCAATCACCTAATTTTGGAGGGCCCTTGTCCCCCCTTCAATCAGGCAATCACTTACTGTCCAAGAGCCCTTGGGGCAATTCCATGAACCCCTCTTTCTGTTCAAAAAGTTTCACCACCCCAGGCTCACCCAAGCCAATCTGCTGCTCAGTCAGCTGCAATCTGGGCAGCCTCTGTTGGATCAGGAGGCTCTGCTGCTGTTGCCACTTGAGGGCAAAAGGGCCTTTTTCCTTTTCCCTTGGTAATGCCTTTTCAGGGGTCTTTCCTGGG
>JANHZU010002428.1:274375-286089 GCA_032468055.1 Acrochordus granulatus | reverse complement strand
AGTCCAGATGCCTGTTTTTTAAACTTTGTTGCAACTGCCCTCATCTTCTTCCAATCCAACTTCCCTCAATATGTATTCAGCATACAGCATACTGCATAAGGAAAGAGTAAATAGCCTTTTCTCATTCCTTTGTTAAATGGAGCAATCTATTTCACTATATTCTGTCTAGAAGACTATGGGTCCTGTCCTGTGTATGGGTTTCTTGAGAGTGCAATGAAATGTTCTAGGATTCTGATTTTCCTAAAGGCATTCCACACTTTGATATGGTTGATACAATCAAAGACCTTTCTATAAGGCGTGAAGCATATATTGACTTTTTTTTGGCATTCTTTGGCTTTCTTAATAATCCATCATGCATTCGCGATAATGGTTTTTATTTCTTGAACCTAGTATAAAAACAGCTTGGAAATCTGGCATCTACCTTTCCATCTAGGTATTTAATCTTTCCTTGGATGATCCTAAGCATTATTTTGCTAATATGTGAAATTAAGAATATTGCATAATAGTTTGTAAGTGGTGCTCAGTGGCATGAACAGTTAAGATGATGGGCTTGTCATCTGGAAGGTCGGCGGCTTTGAGACCCAAGAGCTGCTGCGTAATGGAGTGAGCTCCCATTGTCAACCTAGCTGACACTGTTACACAGTGCTTGGGTCTTGAACTCGGGCTGCCATCCGACAAGCCCACTAGGTCACTGCACCCCATTTTTTATGGAAGTTTTTAAAAAAGAAAAACTTATGTAAAATAAGGAAAAAAGATAGCAAACAGAAAGCAAAAACGTGCAAGAAAAGAAAATTAGGTCTTAACATAATTATTTTAAAATAACATACAATTCATATTTGTAATAATAATACCCAAATATTTTACATTTTTCTCAGTCATAAATGAGTTTTCTCCACCAGTTCTATTTGATCTTCTAATTTCATATTTTTGTTAACATCTTTGTCTTCTGATTATTAATCTTAAAACATGCTAACCTACCAGTCTTTTAATTTTCCCATTAATGTTTCTATTCCCTCTAGTGAATCTTCTAAAGCTAACCCAGTCCTCTATCAGTCCTCACATAGAAGCCAATCTTTTGGAAGAATTTCCCTGTTTTTCTATGTCTATTAATGTCCAAATACATCTCATAACAATTATATTTAACATTAATATGCAAATTAAGAATCAGGATGTACAAAGCAGGAATCTCTTTTTTGAACAGAGGTGATGTTTATGGGTGTCCACAACTAGCCATGAACAGACCAAAATAATGAAATACAAACTCTATTTCAATAATTTTTGCAATGTCACATATAAATATGTAAGGAGGGATATTAT
This sequence comes from Acrochordus granulatus, assembly GCA_032468055.1. Classification (NCBI taxonomy): domain Eukaryota; kingdom Metazoa; phylum Chordata; class Lepidosauria; order Squamata; family Acrochordidae; genus Acrochordus; species Acrochordus granulatus. Next base: position 284,772 of record JANHZU010002428.1, on the reverse strand, counting down.
CATAATAATGTTGTAATGTGTGTTTCACTACTGCCCTTCCCAGGAAACTATATTGCTATAAGACCTATATTTTCCAATATGCTTCTGTTCAGCCTAAAGGTGTTTGCATTTGCAGTGGATAGGAAAGCCAGTTAACTTGTTCTGAAATGTTTCTTACTGCTTGTTGCTTACTTTGGCAATTATATAACATACCCTTGCAAACCTGAGGTCTTTGATGAGGTCAACAACTAATCAAGAATTTCCATTTGCACATTTAAATCAATTAAAAATTAAGATATATTTTAATGTTTAAATTACATATAATTAAAATATCTAATCTAAATTCATTGCTTGGCATATTGGTGATTTTAGACTGATTAAGAATAGAGTTTAACTTTAAAAACTGGATTTTTAAAAATAAGCTTTGTAAATAGGACATAAAAACTTTTAGATTGATGTAAACATCTGAGATATGTTCAGAAAAGTCTCATCCATTGAAAACCTGTCTGATAACTATATCATTTCTTCTCATATAATTAATTTTAAAGAGCATATTGAAATTTTCAAGCTGTATTTCTATAAAACAGATATGGTTTAACCAAGAATGAGAATGATCACTCCCACTATCTTGTTGTATGAATTGGTATGGTTAACACACTTTTACACTCGCCAGAAAAAGAATCCATGGTGGTTGAGTAAAAAGCTGGTGTTCCTAATCTATCCTCCATCACTTCTGTGGAATTGAAATTTGGCAACTTTTATAAAACATTTCATGACACAAACATTATCATAAAGCAGTTCATGACAAAATAGAAACTTCATAAAACATTACTTGTGCTGACATTTGACTGCGCTCTACACTTCAACATAGGCTATTTTCAAGACAGATACATCTCTGAATGTATTCATTTATTCTGAAATGAAATGAAAGTTATGAAAAAGAGACAAATAACATACTCTTCCTCTTGAACTATTTGATTATATAACTGATCTCACTTCAACAGAAGCTGCTTTTCACCTAATCTGGAGTAAGCAGAAAACTGCCCCAGAGCCTACCCTCTGTATTAAATTACTGAAGTCACTGACTCCCCCCACCTACACCCCCATAAGGTAATGCATCACAAATCCTGATAGATTTTATACATTGTTGGAAAGTGTCAGAAAGGAAGAAAATACTATTTTAACACCCAGTATAGCTAAGGATAATTTTAAACTGACTCATAGCCTGGGGACAGGATGACAACACTGGATATGGAAAAAAAAACATACTGCCAAGAACATACTACTGCTATAGTTAGGAGAAGGTGGGAAAAGATCTTGAGAAGAACTACTTTCTTGTAGGATTTTGCAAGTAATATAAAATTCTTCATCTATTGAAAAATAGTAACTTGACATACTTAGTATACAACATCTTATTTTAGATTATTTTCCATGACTCAAATGAAATCTTAAGCACACTTGCCGTGAAAAAAATGTTACTGAATGCAACATTAACTTTTTGATAAACATGCATAGATTTATATTTGGAATATGATATAGGCTTACAGACTCCTTTCCTGCCATTTTTTGATGATGATATACCATGGTAACATATCATGATATCAGAACTAAAAATTATTCTGTTTTCTCCAACCTTTCAGTGGTAGTTTCCACATTATGGAATACTCTTCCCCCAGAGGTACATTTGGCCTTTACCTCCATTAATAGTGCAATTGTTTACCTGCATTTTTCACTATGGATGGTTAGGGGTAAATATTTGTATGTTATTAAAGTATATTATATGATATTTTTATTATTTGAAATGTTAATGCTTTCTAGTATATACTCAGAGTTGGAATGTTTGGGCAGTTCACAAATACTATAAATAAATAGTTTTTGCTGATCCCTAGACTGGTTTAGATACTAAAGTAACTAGAGTTTGTCCATTTCCAGTGTCATGCCAATATACAATTCTAGAATTTCAGAAACACAGGGGAGAGACAAAGCCTGAAAGTCTGCAGTACATCCTCAGCAATCTGAGATCTCTGTAAAATCAAGCTCATAAATATCAGTAGGATGATATTAAGAATACTGAGGTGCAGTGGAGCAGTGGATTAGTGTTGCCAGTTATGTCGACCAGAAATGGCCAGCACTTTGGCTGGTTCTATCCACAAGCTCCGCATGATGGGGTAAGCTCTCGTCACTTGCCTCCAGCAGTTCGAAAACATGTGAAAATGCAAGTAGATTAAAGGGGACCTCCTTCGGAGGGAAAATTGCTGGCCAGCAAATCGACGGAGCAGTGATGGAACAGTGAGTCGGCTCCCATCTCAGGGGTGGAGCAGGAGTCTTGGAGGATGCCCCGGATATGAACATCACCGGCCAGCCAAAGGGGGGTAGGGTAAAAATAAAGAAATGTATAATCTCTAATCTATGTAAGCTGCCAAGAGTCCCCGGAAATTGCTAGCATAGAAATGCAATAAATAAATAAAGTATGATAGTGAAAGTGTAGAATTTAATAAAGTAGACCAATTTCCTTTCAGATACTATAAAACTAATCAAGTACTATATTACATGTGATCTTCATTTAGCCTAATTTTGCAACTATTCATAGTTAGAGGTGATAAAAAGTAACTTTGCAACCAATCCAAATCCAGCTTAGAACAATTAGCCTTGCATTTTTTACTTTTGTGGGTCTGTAAAGCAAAGCTGAAGACCACACAGTAAGCATATTTCATTTTCACTTAGTAATCACTTAGTAATCACTTTGCTTAATAACTGAGTTTCTGATCTCAATTGTGGTTGTTAAATCAGGACTTTAATGCATTAAGCCAATTTTGAAGACTGAAAACAATCTAAAGAAAGAAGATATTGAGTAAAGCATAAATGTATCTGAATTCACCAATTTTTTCATGTTTAAGCTTTTAAAACAAGAATCAATTTAATTTCCAGCTATCATCACACTAAACTGCCAAATACTGACTAGGGAAAAACATATGCAAAATATTTATCAAAAGCTTAGCCAGAGATTAAACAGTAGCTCTATGGGGCAGGAAATGTTAACATGAGTAGTTCATTTATAATAGGATTTGGGATGTGTTTGACCATATTTCTTGGAAGCCACTAATAGTACCAGGAAACCAGAAAACAAAAATGAAGAACTCACCTTTTACAAAATATCACTATCCTATCTGTTCAGGAAACCTAGGTTGCCACGCTCAGCTACTTTTGAACATAAATTTTGTATTGAGAAACCATGTATCAGAGAAAAATCTATTCATCGACACATCCAAGAGAATAAAAAGACATGCATTTCTTCATTGCAAACACACATAATAATACCACCTTCCTAGATGTTTTAGATTATTAAACCAGAGAATAGTGGGAAATGCTTTGATCTGTTTTCTCAAATGTCTGGTTGGAAAAGGTTAGTATAGTAAATAGTATACATGAAGTTTAACCATTTCACATACATGCATCCTATTAATATAACCAAGTTGAAGTATAGAAAAAAGCTGATTTCTCTGTTAAAGATTTTAAGAAGTAGTACAGAATAGACGTTGCTGAATTATTAAAATGAGAAAAAACTGTAATTAGAAAAGTTTTTCACAAGCAAGGGAATCCTAACAACATGGACTGGGAAATCAACTCGTTCTGTCTTCTCTTTTTCAACATGCTACAGTTTCATTGCCTTTGATGAATCACTCTACAGCAGGAGAGGACATCCCATAGTCTCTGGCCCTTTGCCAGATTTTGCCCAAAATTTAAGCAGAAAAATACACACATTTAAGAATACAATATTTGAGGGTTTTTAAAATATTCTCAATCATATAAAACAGATATGTTAATCCACTTAACATCTTTATTTCCTTTCAAATCAAATCTTTATTTCCTTTCAAACCCAATCCCCTCTGGCAATGTCATTGTGACCCCCAGAGTACTTAAAGCTGAAAAGAAATAATTTTTTAAGGGTAACTATCCTTGCTCCAAATGAATCGGCAGTGAAGGTGGTACCAATTCCCTGCCTAGTAATGGACACAACTTTTTTTTCAAAAATAGCACAAGATCCATTTACATCTGAGATGGTTTCAACAGAAGTCAAATTAAAATATATTCTAAGTGACATACACATATTCACAAACTGTTGAACAATAAATCATGATGTGATAAGTACCAGAACAACTCAATTTTCAAACGTTTTTGATAATATAGTTATCAAACACACTTGAAAAAATTTAGCAGTCCTGTGTTAAAGATCAGGTCCTTTATGAATAAACAACCTGTCTAAAGAGCAGGGAAATGACAGCGGCCATTTTTGGAACAAATAAGTACATTTCAAATTTGAGAAAAGCTTGATTAGACGATAAAATGGCATCTACAGATGTCCTTTTCTGGCCCTAACAGGACATTAGCAGGACAGTCTGATGCTTACAGGACCATGGATAGCTCCAAACAAGCAACTTGTTCCTAGGGCTACGATTAGAAACCAAAACTTTTGGATTATTACACAAAAGCACAGATCTGCCGTTGAAGATCATCTGGAAGCTACAGGTGATCCAAAATTCAGCCATTCAAGTACTGATGGGTATTTCAGAAGAGGCAATGGCATCAGGACTAAGTGGATATTATTAAATCAAGACCTCAAAAATTTTAAATCATTTGCTCTTCAGAGATGACCAAAAGTAACATTCACAACACTGAAACAATACCTGTACACCAGTTGAGCAGTAGTGCATTGGTATTTGGTTTGCTAGCCAACTTTTGACTTTTCTTCTCTTTTTACAATGGAATAACACTTCCAAGCAACTAGGCTATTTTTTTGTTTAATTAAATAACATAATTACTTAAATTAATAGAATGTACCTGGCATTGTTTCTTTTTACATTTTTGTCTTATAGCATATTGTTATACACTTATACATTTTGTTATTTGTGTGATATAAAATTACAAATATATTAGGAGTCTGAAAAAATATTTTGAATTTAACCATTTCAAATTTGAAATGCTTTTCAAGCTATTCAGTTGTTTGGTGCTTGAAATGGGCTACTTCTGCCTTTTTTTCTGCACCTAAACCACAGTATGTAAGTTTAAAACTTTATCCAAATGATTGAAACAACCAATTGTGGATGAAAAATAATTGTTTAAACCTTGAGCTTAAACCTTGAGTTTAATCCTTGAGAAATTGATCTATATTTGAAACAAGCTGATTCAAAATATTTTGCACATTATATATTGAGAAAAATAAAAATATCCAAATATATAGAACAGCCACTACATAATTCAGTGTATAGGTTACAGTACTGCTTATTGTGTGACAAAAATAATGCTATTGTGCTGAAAAAGATTCAGAAACAAAGAATCATGATAGGGCTACTTAAAATTATGGAGACTATGAAGAAAATAAACGAAGAACATTTTTTCTTTCCCATTTTATTAGAAATCAGAATCATGTAGTGAGGCTGAGAGAGATTCAGGACATTTAACTTAATGATTATGGTGCAGGACTGGGCTTGTGGAGGCCTTGGTTTTAGTCCATTCCCTACAAAAGAAATTCACTATGGGATGAAATTGAGCCAATTTTTCGAATTTATCCCACCCCGCAGGATTGTTTTTGTAGGAGTGTTAGGCAGGCTGCCTGAATTCTTGAATGAAAAGTGGGATATATACCTAACAGTAAATATATCTATAAGGTATTTGTTAAGTGAATGTAAAAATAGTAACACCTTAAGCTATTTTAAGGGAAATCTGACAAATAAATGGAGAATATTGCTCATGAAATCTATATACTGTAGCAATTGTTGGGGACAACAACAGAGGTAGTAAAATATTTTCTTTACATTTGGCTTCCAATTGGCTTCCACCCTACAGTGGAATCCTAGACCAGATAGTCTTTCGACTGTTTCAGAAGTACTCTTTATGTTCTAATGTTTAAAAAAATTAGCTCCACAAAGGATCATGATTAGTAACATTATATGTTTTATTTAAAGATCAACACCCCAAGTTCCAAGTAAATGTCTGATTTTCTTTCAATGCTTGCCAAACCACAACTTTTTGCTTACAGGGCTTCATATAAATAAAGGATTTTTCCCTAACCCTCCTGTTTAGAAGTATCAGCTTCAAAAACAAATATTCAAAAAGGGGACAATACTTCATATCCTCTTCTCCAAATCATCTCATAAAAAAAGTTTTTAAGAGGTTTGCAAACAGCTTATTCCTGTTTCTTCTTTCCATCTGATTTTCTCCACTCACCAAACTTCAAGAGAGCAATAGGGAGCCAGTCTTATGCAATTAGCCGAAACCAACATTCAAGTTTTCCTAAACTGTACCACTTAAGGCTTTAAGATGAAAATATTTCAATGATCATCTTTATTATTGACATCAAGTGAACCAGCATTTTTTCCCAAACTTTCTAAGGCCAATTACTATTATAACAATTATAAATTTATTATAATAAACTTAACCATGGGTCCATCCTAAAATAGGTCTTTGCATTTGTCACAAAGTTTCACTTTCTATCTCAAACCTAAACTGTTGCTCCTTTCTAGAAGCAGAAAATTAGGGAATAATTTTATCAGGGGATACAAAGAGCCTACCACAGCCTTTGACCAAATTAACATGAAACACTGCCTCATATAAACATGGCTATGTATGAATTAAAACTCCCACAAGTCTTCTATGAACTGTAAAACTGTAATTTGCCATTTTTCAGTTTACAGAATGGAAGAGACAATCCCATATGAGTTTCCTTGTACATGACCAATAAATTGCACCTGCTCAGAAACAAAGCAGATTTCTGACTCTCTTGATCGTGCTGAGGAAGCATATTATCTGAACATGTTCTGTCTTTAGCTCTGAAATATCCACATCTAATTGGGCAAATCGAATTTCAAGAATGTGTCTGCTGTATAACAATCTGTGGTCTCATTATAACCTTCTCAAGACTAAGAAAGCAAAACTGTAGTGATGAATTGGCTGAAAGTGCACACTAATCCAGAACCAACTTAAATTACCAGTCTTTTCTTCCATTTGAATCATAAGCAATCTTCTTTTTCTCTTTAAATACATCATCCTGCCAGGCCAAAGCAAATTTCAATCACAAAACCTCTAAAATTTTTAGAGACTTTGACTTTCCTGTGAATAAAATAACATGTCCAATGTCTTATTGATCTAATAAGCAAATATGTATGAAAGAAATGAACACACAAGGGTAGGGGGAACCTAACCAGCCCAAAAAAGGGTGTGCAAGTTCTGGAAAATTCACCAAGCTAAATTTATCATAATCCAAAATAATTTTATATTTTTCTGTTCTCAATAGTAGGGAAACAAAGCTTACAATATATTTTTTAATGTACAAATATTTTGATGGGCTGATAGGATACTGTTGTGAGGAAAGAAACCTTTCTTCTTTCTCAAGAAAAAAGACCTACCGAGCACTAATTATTGCATTCCATTCATTGACTAGAGATCATATTTCATTTCCAAAGCTAATCAGTTCCTGATTCCTATGAATTAATTTAAGCCAATCCATATCATTAAAAACATACACATTTATATAAGTCTATACTGGCACAGTAAAGAACTAAATAAGCAACATGCTAGCCAATAGATTAATGGCTCCAGCCAACTGAAACTGACAATTGCTCTGTCCTTGACCTTGCAGTTGGAAAGAAGATGGGCTCATGAACTCATTTTCACATGATAATGCTCTTGCAAAGTGATTTGCTTGCCTCTGAGAACCGTGGAGAGTTCTTCTCACAGCCCTGCCCTCTCCTACTCGTTGAAAGCAGTTCAGTGATGGTCTTTTGTGTTATAAGTGAAAGAAAAGCTCCATGGAAGATGCATGCAATTAAACATGCTTTTCTTGCTGTTCCTCTAATTCAGAGGTTCCCTGGGCAGGCAGTTGCTATACACAAAAACGGAAAGAAATTTTAATCTTTGCAACATTACTTATCTTCTTTCGCTTCACCTCAAGAGAGAAAGGAAGGTGGGAGGGAGGGAAAGAAGTAAATATCATTTCTCAAACACAGGTATAAGTTCAGTTTCACAAAAATCTACACCAAAAATGAGTAAGCTCATATCAATACATGCATTCTCCTCAGAAGCATTTTTTCTTTTGCCACAATTGGACCTTGGGACAAAGTACAGGAAGGAAAGAAGCAGAAAAGATCTTTCTGTGTGTGTCCTTCTTTTGGCAAGAGGAGATTGCTTTTATTCAGGAAAAATGCTGATGCAGCAAAATATGGAGGCATTTCATTAACTTTGCAATTGCCTTTCCCATTCCTCTCTCCTGCCCCACATCATTTAGCACCAACATCCAAGCTAGGATTCTGCTCTAGTGAAAAAGGAAACAATAAATAATTCACCCAGATGCAAAAAATCAACAAAGAAAGATACAAACCTGATTACAAAGCTTTAAAAAAAACCTGACATTCCAACCTGCCTGGCATACATTTTAAAATGAAATTCTGCATTCAAGAAAGCAACACACCAACAGATCAAAGGGAGCAGGAAACACCCCCATGTTCAGATGAACAGCCATGTTCATGACAGAATGAAATGCAGAGTTGCCTTGAAATGAAAGATTCTAAATTGGCTTGTTTATATTAGAGGTTGCTATAAAGTTCTCAGAGCAGCTGAATAAGCTGCAGGGATGTTCTTCGTGCCATCTGTTCCTTTCCCAGAACACCTCCTGCAAATCAAGAGTCAGTCTGCTAGTTTCTATTCCTGTTAACCTCTAATCACCCACAAGGGCCCTTCTTTGCTTTGCTCTTTATCTGCGCCAGCTAATGCATGAAGTGGTCTTCGCTTCCCATCTGTTCCAGCATTAGTAGAGTTAAAAAACAATGCAGCTATCCTGGTTTAAGTATTCACTTACACAGATGCCTAGTATTAACTCAATTTCTCACTGTTTGTTACTATTATCATTGCAGGATTTGGAATGTTTGCGAATTTAGAATCCAAATAATAGAACTTTTCCTGTTGGCTAGCTTAGAACTCTCTCTCCAGTAAAAAAAGAAAAAACTCTAAAAACACACCATATCTATCTGAGGCAAATTATTAGAAGAATTTATTATGTTTTAACAAAAGCCCTGGGGTATCTCCTGTTTTTCTAGTCTGGATCCAGGCAACAGCCAAAATAGTATCTACTAGACTGTCATTCCTTAGTGAAATGGATCATTAATCTTCCCATGCATGCTTTTCAGATATCAAATTCATGCAACCATGGTTGTTGTGAAACAAAAAAAATTAAAAATGGTTTTAAAAAGGCATTGTGTGAGATGAGCCCTGCCTATCTAACAGGACTTTCTTCTCCTAAGTCTGCTACTTCTTTCAGTGGAAACTGTCAGCAGAATCATACCACAATACTTTCATTAACAGTTTCAGATGTTTGTATTCTTGCTGTGTAACAAGTGAACTACAAATTTGAAAGGAATTAAATATGTATTCTTCATAAATATGTATATATGTATATTTCGTGTACAGAAAGTCAAGAGCAATTCAGCCAAGACTGTTTCAATCCAATTTCAATCCATCCCTCTTATTAGTTATAATAATTAGTTATTATTTACCTGTAATTATATAATAATTATATTACCTGTAATTATATAATAGTTATTATTTACCTGCAACAAAACCTAATGTATTCAAAACTATCCTAGACAAGGAATTAAATTTGCAAGAAAATAAATGTGCTTAACTAAAATGCAGGTACTGTTCCTTTAAAGTAAAATAATTTGACCATGGGGTTTAATGATGATTGCATGAGAGAAAAAAAGAAATAATGGCAATTTCATACATAATGATATATACAAATTCTGTGAGTTCAAATGAGGAATTAAGTATCTTTCTAGACCACCATGCAGTCAATATGTTACATGTAATCCCCGAATTTTGATGATAATTGCAACTAGGCATTTCCATTGCTAAATGATGCTGTCATAAAGTGTGATGTCATGTGACCACATTGCTTAGTGACAGTAATCCTGGCATTCTTGTTTGCTGTTTTTGATCAAATTCCACTGGTCGTTAGCCAAGATCCCACTCCGATCCAAAAAATGACTTTTTTTGACACCAAAGTTGTCCCAGTAGTGGTAGAAGCACTCAGGACTGTGATTTCTAAGCTGGGAGAGAGACTTCAACAGATCCCAGGAACAACATTAGAGTTCTCTGCCCAGAAGAATGCAGTGCTAGGAACAGCTAAAATAGTGTGCAGAACTCTCAAAGTCCCAGGCCTCTGGAAGACTGAAGAAGACACATATGGGTGAGAAGGAAATACAGTGGTGCCTCACAAGACGAGTAACTCACAGGGCGAGCAAAAATTTTAATAAAAAAATATTCCGCTAGACGAGCCGCGACTCACGAGATGAGGAAACTTCGTGCCAAACCTTGCGCATCATCAGTAAGCGCGCTCTGTATTTCCCGTTCAGGCAACTCCGCATGAG
>JANHZU010002428.1:260819-273767 GCA_032468055.1 Acrochordus granulatus | reverse complement strand
AGAGGATGAGATGGATAGATAGCATAGTCAGTGTGATGGGCGTGGGCTTGGGAAGACTCTGGGAGGCAGTAAAAGACAGGGGGGCCTGGTGTAATGCAGTCCATGGGGTCGCGAAGAGTCGGATACAACTGTGAGACTGAACAACAACAATTTTGATCAAATATACTAACTTTATGTTCCTTCCTTTTCCTTCTAATAATCTTTACTCCATTCAAATAAGGTCATACAATTTGATTTCTTTTCATTTCTTTTTTATTCCTTCTCACAAAATTTTCAAAATTTTAACAAGCCTCTTTTGCACATCTAGTGTAAAAAATCCAGGTCATTCTCTTTATTATTTGTATTCCCCTTTTGATTTTTCCCTTAAAACATCAACTGATTTTTTTGTATGTCCAATGTGACATCTTCTTCCATGTCATTTTCATAGCCTCTGATTTGTAGATCCACTTTTGATGCCACCTCTGTCGTGCCAAATAAAACTTGTCCTTATCTGCCATTTCTTCCAGAACATCTTTTGGATACAGTGAATCCATAGACACACTACTGACATTGTTGATACTAATTTTTGATTCCATTTTCAAGTGTCCTTCAATATCTTCAATGTTAGCATGTTTTGCATCATGTGATAAGTCTCAGCTCTTAATCAGACTTGTGTACTTTTATAGTTTAAGTAAATCTTTAGTTTCCTCTAGTATCCAATTTTTAAAATGATTTATCTTTGTCTTGCAAAAATCCAAATAAATCTATTTCCCAAGGGTTCTTGGGAAGGGTTCTTTATAATTAATTCCAAAATCTTATTCCAAATTTATCTGGATTCTTAAATCTATTTATAATTTTCTAAGATCATATCAAAGCCTTCTCTGTGAAAAAGGTAGGAGAGGTTTTTATTTTATTTTAGTATTCATGCATTAATTTACCATTTATTCATTTTGTGCGTCTTATATTTTCACTGTTGTTCTATTACTTTTTATGGAAAGAAATAACAGTACAAACTGCATGAGAAAACACCCAAAGCTTTCCAAGTGGAAAATCACAATTTCTGAACCTCTTATAAAATTCTGTGACTGAGGCAAGGATGACTGCCAAGTCCAACCTGGAAGCAATCTGGAATTATAGAGTAATAAATATTTTATTTTGCTCAGTTCAAGAACTGTCAAAAGCTAAGACCATTTCATTTCTCCTTTAACCGTTCCAAGAATTTGTTCAGGTCCTGCCTAGTATCAGAAACCTCATCTGAGGAAAAATAGTTGTGTCTGCTTAATCCTATTAATGGATCATAGTAGTCTCTTTGTATCTATTTTCTCAATTTGTGATCTGTGTTCTAATACTTCCTTTGTTGTCCACATTCCAATCTCAACCTGCTTTTCAGCAAGATAGTTTCCCTCCTTTATCTGCAAGTTTTTCAGGTTTTTTTGCTCTATTTGACATAGGGCCCAGGCAATAGACCATATCTATCAGATGCCTCTAGCTAGAATAAGTTTTTGCTACAGCTTGGGTAACATTCCTTTGAGTTGAATTCAACTCCTAATGAATTCATGTCTGTATTGCCAAAAAGCATTAATAAATAATGTGGAAGTAACTTCCATTAATGCTTTTGAGAGTGTATCCTTCCTTCCTTCCTTCCTCTGGCATTTCTTGGAGATTTCCCATCCAAATAGTAAGCTTAGCATTTTGAAATCAGTCAAGGTGGGCAAGAATGGAGCAAGATTAGTAAGGCATAAAGCATGAAGAACTTCCAGGGGTGGGAATCATAGTGGGCTAACTTTCTCCAATGTAGGGAGAGATCTCACAGATGAGAATATCAACTGAAAATCAGATTCTGGCCAGCATAATCTTGCTGGGTCAAAGGGAGATTGTGAGATAAACTACGTACACTCTGGTTCCTCATGACTAAACTGCAGAAAGTTTTTGCAGTTAGTTCAAAAATTGAGCTGTCAGGAGTCCTGGGATTCCATCTACATTCCTAATTGTGATAGAGCTGATATGGACATTAAATTTGGCTCTTCCACTTCTTAATCATTTTGGGAAGTAATTAATTTACAGATGAAGAGAGTTTTCCTTTGAAACAAAAATAAGTCTCTTTGCAGTGAGTTAAGCCTTCTTTAAGATTAAGAAAAACAAGAAAGAGATACTTTGATTTAAAGATCCAAGAATTTTTTGCAAAATGCTTCATTAAGAGAAGATGTAAGGAAGTTTTAAAACAGACAAGAGGACAGTCTTTTTTTTCTTTATTTTTCTATGTTTATTTTTATTATTTTTACATTTGATGAAGGTGCTTTGATATAAATTTTCACTAAGTTAGTTAAAGAGACCAGTATGGCATGGGAATACTTGTTTATTCTTAAAGAGTACATTTATTGGCAGTATCTACAGAACAAAAGATAAGATAAATAATCACACTGTGATGTTTAGTTGCCATGGAGAAGTGATGCATGTTGTAGTTGAAGCTATCTAGAGCTACTAAAATGAAAAGTGTCAACACCATAAAAGGATAATAGAGGAAAAAAAGGAGAGGCTTGCCTTTTTATTTCGCCTGCTTGACACATCTTTACTTTTAGATTACTATTTTAAAAAGACTGCTAGAAAAATGGCAAAAGAGGGCAGGAAGGGCTAGCACTAGAGCAGCTTACAGAAAAAATAGCTACACGGATATACTTGAGAAACTTTTTGACAGAGACTAAAAATCTTTGGATACAAAAAAATAAAAAGTTTCAGAAGATTTTAAAAATTAATGTACAATAGAAACAAGAGGCTTTTCTTTGGGGACTAATGGACAGAAAGCTAGGAAAAAACCCACAGAATTTGTTCTTATATATGACAACTGCAAACAGATTACTATATGCTCCAAAGTGGAGAATTTTGGCCTGATTGGTGAAGATGATGATGCTTGCAAAGATGGTTAAACAGACTTACAGTTTTTGATTAAACAAAGGACAATATTTACATTTATGGTTCACTGGAAATCCCTTATAGACTTATTGCATGAAACATAAAATATGTATTTCTGATTTGTGGTTTTAATTATTAGGGGAAAAATGATAATAGAAAAAGTGAGCTTTATTATAATCACAGAGTTAGAAATAATTTTGTAATCATATATATATTTGCTGCAAAGGAAATCGGAAGTTTTTTCTAATTCTTTTTATTTTTTCTTTCTGCATTTTTTATTTTTGTTTCTTTTCTTTATTTCTGTATTAGTTTGTGTTTGTTTTTATATTCTCTTTTGAACTTTTAATTTATACAGTATTTTGAAAAGGCATAAGAAATCACACACCTAACTAGCAAACAATTTAATATTGAAAACCATGATTAAATATACAAATGTTTTTAGACACCAGTTGTCCTAGTTAAGATCATGAGATGATCCTTGTACTTCTTTTTTAATTAAACTGCTAAAGGGATGTAACATGACTATTCAGAAGAACCAAGGGAAAAAACCAGAAAGATATTGCTGAGCCTATCAGAGATGCTACTGATAAAATAAAAATATATGTATTTATTTATGTATGTACATTTATTTATGTATATGTCTGTGTGTATACTAAATGGCCTAGTATCTGCCAGTAAATACTGTAATAGGATAGTGGCCACTATTATGGAATAAATAAAAAAAATAATGAAACCATCCTTTTAATGAAATTAATAAACATTAGTATTCACAGGGTGGTTTCAAAGATGAGACAAGGAAAGCAATATCAACCTTTTTTCTACAGATATTTGCTTATAATTATTATGGATACTGAACTATAAAAATATTTATAAAAAGGTTGATAAATCTGAATAAGTTGATAAACTCACCATAAAAACATGGCTCAGGAACAACTGGCAAAGGGGAAGGGAAGCCCCCAATTGCCATTTTTGCTATTCTCCCACTGGCAATCTGCAGAAACTGTAGCAGCTTTTATGAAATGAGAACATAAGCTACATAAAAATACCCTAAATAAATAAGCTGTGCTAATTTGTAGCTCAGAGTTGAATTGTGGAATCCTTGGTGCTCTCTGAGCTTGATCATTTTCTTGAAGACATTTCATTACCCAATTAGGTAACATCTTCAGTGCCTATCACTGTCACAATAAGTTATGCCTCTCACTCTATACAGAAATAAGCACTATTTGTTTCTTAGAAACTGGATTTTTAAATCCACAAATAATTTGTTTTTAAACTGAAGCTGAAATAATTTTAAAATGAATGAAAAAAAACAATATTGTAAAAAATAAATATTGATAACATCAAATTGGCAATGACAATATCAACATTAGTCAATTACAAAAGGCAGCTTTACTCAGAACAGCTTACATCTTGCAACAATACCTTTAACATCATCCAAGAACAACATCTGCCTATCCTTGGGAAGGACTTGATAGGTGGACAAAAATACCAAATCCAGTCTAAATGTGGCTGATTGTGCAACAAACACCAAATTTATATGCAGCCTATCTCCCAACAATTCTGGGCAATATTCCATTGTTAAAACAGTCAAGAAGAAAGGGGCAAAATGAAGCATAAAAACAGTAACAGTCTCCTTCAAAAAAAATTTCAAAGCATTCTACTAAACAGGTATACTACCAAATGACCAGGAAAAGTGAACTAAAGAGAATGTAAAAATGAATTTTCAATGGCCCCAAAGCCAATGGAGGAATAAGATTAGTTTCTCTATAGAAGAAGTTTCAGAGGCAGGCAGTTACAACATTCACTAAAAGCTTTTTAGCTTAATTTAAGATATCTATAGCAAGCAATGTTCAGTATTTTTGCCACTATTAGATGCATAACTAGATATGGTTATCAAATGAATTTAAATCTATTCTTGTATATATTAATATCTGCCAAAACAAGAGAAACTAGAAACAGATGGAAGAGATGTATGCTCGGAATTTCAATGGATCTTGATTACTACTTAATAAAAGAGTATTTATTTTAGTCTGAGAACTGCTTATCTTTGGGTAAGCGAATGATGATCATGTGCAAAAATGGGAGGAATCACAAACGTAATTTTATAGTGTTGTTTACAGGATATCAACTAAAAACGATGGAAAGCATGTAGTAATTCAAATCTATAAATTATAAAGAATTAGCAACTTCATATTTTTCCTTAGTACAAAAGTGAAATGGAAAAACTTTGCTACAAGAGACATGTGCACTTTACTCACTGAGCTAAAGACTTGATCTGAATGGTAATTTAAAGAATTATTTACAGTTGGTAAACTATGTATGGATTATTAAAATATAGCCATATTTTATTAAAGCTATTGTATTAAACTTTGTACACGTATGCACATGTACGAGAAGTCCTTACCTATGCATACTGCTATTTGATGAGCCTGAAAAAGAGATGCAGCTCTTGTAAAGAACTACATCTTTTTTTTCAGAAACCTGAACAAATTTGGACTGCTTTAATTAAGAGCAAAGTGTGTTGTGCTCATGTGCAGTTCAAACCTTTCTTTCAAATAACCTTCCAAGTATGTATAAATCTAATATTTACAGAAACAGAATAGTAGATAAATACCCAGCAGGCAAGTAAGAACTTTGCTCATAATATGACAGATCCGTAATTTAGCACAGCTTCCCTAAAATGACGCCCTAAAGATATGTTAGGACCAGATCTTCTTTGGGAATTCTAGGAATTATTGTAACAAATTTAGAGCTGACCTTGGAGAAGATATTAAAGAGCCATTAAAGAGGGACTTGGACAAGAGTTTTCACAGTGCAGAGACTGAAGAAGAAACTCAAAATAACCTTGCCTTCTTGATTTTGTTTAGTATAAAATGCAACAGAGAGAAATTTGAACAAGCTTTCATAATTCTGTTATCATACATTGCAACAATCAAGCAACGTTCCTGGAATCCTTGTAGAGTCTTTTTCTTGATTGGCCTACTTCAAAAGGCTAACAATAATGTAAAGCTGGAATACATCTGGAGAATATCAAATTTAGGGAAGCTACACATTATATAGACGGAATATACAGTAGTTGAAAAGTTCAATCATTTACTTTGGATTAATAATTTTAATTGTTTTGTTTCTCATAGGACTCTAATCATCAAGTAAGTAACTAATGTCAAGCTTTAAACACATCTCTGCTATTTCATGGTTGGGTTACCACGTCTGGAGAAACAACAAGAACTGGACAAAGCAAGATGAGTTATAATTCAGAAATAAAATTTTAGGCCCCTTAAATCTATTTTCTAAATTAAGTCTAATTCTCCAAACACATTTCAAATCCTTAAAAAAAATCTGACATGCTTTTCCAGAGAAATAGATTTGTTGCAACAAAATAAATAATTAAGTCTCGAACCTCTTAAAGTATAACAGGTGAATAACAGCATAAGTTCTCATTCACTATTGTGCTTAAAATATTCATGAAATGCATGAAAACAGTACTATCAACAAAGGCCATGAACAAAATCATTGTTGCTGATTATCCAAACATCAGTAATTAAATTATTGTGACTTTTTAAAAAGATCTGTTTAAATGAACATAATATCTTGATATACCATGCACATATAACTCCCATCATCGATGCTTTACAAGTAGATTATAAACATATTTTCATGATGCACATTTCCTCCCATCTCCAGATCATTGCTAATTTCACATTTATTTGAAATTGATGTAAAACTGGTGTTTTCTACCTTCTCTAATCACAAGTCTTGCTGAATGCACAAATTTGTCACACTTTGGCATTAATCATGGTGATGATGCCATCAGGAAGACAGATTTGCCCAGTTTCTAATGGTTGCTTCTAACTGTACCATACTTATCTCTTCCTTTCTTTGGATTGCTGGGCAGTGCCTTCCATGGCCATTTTTTTGTTTCTACTGCTGGATTGGTAAGACGGTCTTTGGATTTCGATGGCATATAAATTTAATAAATAAATAAATATCTTGCTCCCCAATAATTATCTTCCATAATGTATGTTAAACGCTCTTGAGAGAGGCACCAATGAGAGTAATAGACTTTCTTCAGAAAATTGCATAGATGGTTAATTTTGCTATGAAAGAAACCCTGATTCTGCCACTGTTGTATTGCTAATCACTATTATGGATTCATACTTCAGTGCAAGAAAATCCAGGAAACCACAACATAGTCACAAAAACACTGGAACACTGTTAGATGCCAGGAACAGCAGCGGTCAAAGATCTTTTTTGTGATCCTGCTGTCATTCTTCATAATGATCTCTGTGCTGCTAATTAGTAACAAGTGGTTGCTGAAATAATCCATCACTCAATCATCTACCAGATCTATTATGGCGTGATTTATATACTTGATTTGGGGTTGCTTTCTAAATCACCATTTTGCTTTCTTTTATCCACATTTTAACTCAACTGACATGAGCAGATCTTGGTATAGCACACAAAATCCTGATTCTGAAATTTGCAAAGGGAAAGAAATTGTCCTTGTTCGAATTAGATATTTGTAGTCCATCTATCCATACAATAATCAGGATGTGCAAAGAAGCAATCAAATACCATTTTAAAAACTGTTCATGGTCATTTATTCTCAGCTGCAAAGAGAGCATACCCTCAGCATGGGATGGATATGAGGGGTCATGATTGTCTCCATTTGCATAGGTATTTTCAGCAGGTGTGTGGATAAATTAATCTGGTTGACAATAGCTTCATCAATGAAACCAGCACTTGCCCTCAAATCAAAAAGAACTGAAAATAGTATTTCCAAACTTATGGAAGTGTGATGACTCTCAAGTGCAAATGTCAGAATTCTCATTAATTGACTGGGGACATCTTTGTAGATCTCTTGGGGAGGGGGATTCCTTCCTAGAATCAAGATGTTCAGGTCATGTATTACTATTATTAGACTTTGAGCACTCTAAAACAAAGATGTCTTAGTATGAAAAGAAGCAGTAAGAAGCACTGAGAAATCATCAACTAAATTCTCTTCAGCTTCATTCTGATCCCCACACACTGTTTTTTATTAGCCAGTAGAAGAACTGATAGCAGAATTGCCACATAGATTGCTTTCCATCACTGCCTAGGCAACAAGTCTTCCTCCTGTCTCCCAAGGTCATTCTCACATACCATCACATCACCTTTCCAGTTATTCCTAGCACTACAATCTTAGTGAACATGGAAAGAAGATTATTCCAATGTTATTCTTATTCCAAGAAACATTGGAATAAGTGGGACAGGAAGGTACAAAAGGAAGCTGTAGGGAATACAGGGAGAGAGTCAACTCCTTGCTGCATCACCCATATGTAGATATACTTTTTGACAGATTTACACCAACAGCCTGTCACTTCTGCAAACTGGAATATGGCACTGAGCATTTATTTTAAATTAATTGTCAACACTGTCAAATTGCTTCTGCTTTTACACCACAATAGCATTGAAGAGTGACTAGTGCTTGATTTTCCTGCCAGGTAAGTGGAAATGGAAATGCAAGTGGAAAAGAAACGAAATCTCCAACAGCTTCACCTTACCCTGGTCCACATAAACAGTCTTGAGAGTACCAATCACCTGCCTTGTGGTATAGAATAGAGATTGGCTGTCATGTAATTTGACAAAACAAATTATGCTGTCAGGCTTTTGTTAATCTGGCTCTAAATGGGCCTGCCATTCAGCTCTCACAGAAATTTCTTTGATCAAAAATACCCAGTTTAACATCAGTGTGGATTCTGAATACATTGTCATTTCTAATGTCAGTTTGTATTTTTATGACTTTGCACAGAGAATGGACTATGTAGAATGCACTAAATTATTTCATCAACAACATCAATCACATTGTTTAGACTGCTATAAACAAAGATTATTATTTTCTAGAAGCATAAGCCCACTGATAATTCTAGCTGCCTATTACCATGTCAAAACAGCCCTGATTTTAGAGAAGGGAAAATCATTTCTAGAATATCTTTGGAATGGAATTGAATAATTTTTTTTAAAAAAGGTATGTCTGCAGCAATACATTACTCTTGAATACTGTAGTACATAAACTGTGGTCCACTATCATGCGCAGAAATGTTTCAATAAACTGTCTTAATCTGACCCATAACTGCCAGCTTGCTTTTGAAAAAAGCTTCAGAACTGTCCACATTTTTCTTTAAAAAAAAGATAAAGACATCATCTGGTAAAATTTGAATCCTGGTAACTACATATATATCTACAGAATTTACTTGGAAACTGGACCTGTCCACAAGTCATTCAAACACCCACTTCATTCTTAGTTTATTTCCTAAGAAACAAAATATTAATTTCCAGTGTTAAATCACATTTAGAAGGAATTCTGGGAGTGTACTTGGCAACCTCTCCTGCACATCCTGTGGTCTTTTATTGTTTCGGACTTCACTTGCTCAGCATAAAGCAACAGAGTCACTATGGCTTTAAAATATAGATTGGCTTTTTAATTATTTTTTCTTGCCAGGATGCCTCTCAACTCATATTACAGCACTGAATTCTATAGTGTTGCACTACATTTTTATCCATATTGACTGCTAGATGTACAATGCAAATATTGTACAAGCTAATTTGTATCATCCCAGGCTGGCAAACAAAAAAGGGGAAGGCAAAGTTCCAGCTAATTAAATTGCTCATTTGGAGTCATGTTTTAAAACCAAAATGTTGGACATTTGGCAGGTTTTGTCTGACATTTTCAATGCAATTGATATTCTAAATCGTTTTGTAATCTTGGAGACTAAATTGATTGGTGAACAATGTGGAATCTTTGTCTAACACAGATGTCCATTTCAAAAATTATGAAGACCTCAGTCACATATTTTCTCCCATTCCACCCACCAATGCCTGCCACGTGCCTGATACAATAACCCTCTGGATTTCCTCAGCAGAGGCTGTTCTGCAGGAATGCTGGCTTGCATTCCAGAAGCACTTTGCAACCATCCCCATGGCTTCGGGAAGAAGAGGCATTTTAGAAAGAAAGCCAATCTAGGCACTCAGCCAAAGTCTTGAATTATAACACATAATTTTAGAAGACTTAGGGGAGCTGGCTTTGCATTCTGAGCAATCAACAGCAGCAGAAACAACAATTGTTTTGCTATTGGAGATGCTGCCTTTTGAGAAAGATGTAACCTCACGCCTGATTGGGATGCTCCAGCCATTACAGCTGCACTTGTTGAAATGGTAATCCAGCAATACAAGTACCTACAATTAAAGCTACCTTTACTAAACAGGCTAATATGACAATATATGAAAAAATCTAAGCAAGCTGTAAAGTGCACAATTTATGCATTGGAAGCAGAGAACACTGCTGTTTTATTTAAGTAGCCATACTTGATTAAATCTTTCAACACAGGTTTTCTACTTCTATATTCTACTCAACCACAGCATACTGTTGTGATACAATGGTTATAGCTAGAAGAGGGAAGGTCAAGGGAAAAATACATTTTTTTAATCTTGAATCTATACTTGTGACTTTTCAGTAGTGTTGAAAGATGAACTGCCGTTACAAGGTATTTTTCATTAAAAAGGAACAATATATGAAATAATACAGTACAGAAAGCAACACATACAGTCAGATAAATTAAACTAGCAAGGTCATTTATGTACCAAGAAAAATGTAGGGACTTGTCCAGGGAATTGTCAGGAGTCAACACTGACTTGAAGACACACAAATTACACAAGAGAGAATGAGAAAGAAAGAAACATATATGATTGCAGGAGCTAATATCAAATATACTGAACATCAAATATACAACTCTGAACATACAGCTGATCTACATGGTCACAGATTTCATAGGGCAGCTGCATATCAGCATGAATTCATCAACCAACCCAACTGTTTCATGTACAAGCACCCTCTTTATGAGGAAACATTGGATCAATACTACTGAGTCCATATAATTACTGTACACATATAATAGTTGCTGATGAAAATCTTTTATAATTTTAAATCCAATCCATTTTCCAAATGTAATTTTGTTCTTCCTGCCTCACCATTTTTCATAGGAGTTTGGAATTATTTAATTCTTCTGCAAGTGTCCTCTGCCTCCATTCAAAATATGCATCTGTGTCCTCATGGTATGTTTTCTCTGCCTAATCACAAAAAAGCAGCCCATGTTGGCTTGATTCCTGCCTGGAATTTGGATTACGAGCATAGATTGGGTGCTCAGTAACATCATTTAAGAGCAGATCTTGGAATTTGGCAGCCAGTTTGGTATAGTGGTTAAGATGCTCATCTACAAACCAGGAGGCTGCAAATTTTAGTTTCGCCTTGGGCATGAAAGTGGATTGGGTGAATTGGTCCAGCCCAACTCATCTCTCAGAGCAATGGTTGTGGGGAAAAAGAAGAGAAAGAAGAAACATTAGGTGTGTTTGGTGGTTTGAGTTCAAGCCCTGGTACTTCACATATTTTTGTTTGCATTTATGTATGGCAAACAAATATGTTTGGTACTAGTTTCTTATACTCCTTCTTCCTGATGTTGCTGTCACTTGACACCATTACATGCATCCATATGAATTACTTCAGGATTATGTAATTTAATTTAATCTGATTATTTCCAATCAGTAGACTAATTTGCTTCTGATATATTAAACACTACTGTATTTCTAGGCTTGTGGTGGGAGGAATCTCTTTGGGGCAAAGTAATGTCAACCAGAAGGTCAGCAGCTCAACAGTTCAAGACCCAAATGCCGTTGCATAACAGGGTGAGCTTCTGTTACTTGCTCTAGCTCCTGCCAACCTAATAGTTCGAAAGCATAGACAACTGCATGTAGATAAATAAGGTACTGTACTACCTTTGGTGGGACAAGTAACAGTGTTCCATGTGCCTTGGTGTATAATCATGCCGGCCACATGACCACAGAAACATCTTTGGACAATGCTGCCTCCCTTGGCTAGGAAACAGAGAGTGGGATAGCATTTCCTTTTACCTAATTTCACAAGCACTACTGGAATTAAACTGTACAATTCTGGAACATTTCTTGCCAGCTTTTTTAAAATCTTCAGTTCTGTTAATAATTAATCATAAATATAATCCTTTACTTCACATGAGAAAGACACTATGGAGTCTGAATCCAATAATATAAGGAAAAGCAGGGAGTGGAAATGTGGGTTTGAAGATTTTCAAAGTTTTGAAGTTCCTCTAAACATCAGAACAAAGGCATTAATTTCTTTTATTATTTCACTAATACTAAAAGATTACAATTCAGAGACACATGAAAAATGTCTACTGATGATATTTTGGAGCCTTAATAATTAATATATTTTGGGGGGAATACTTTTAACAACTAATACTGCTTTATTTAACAAAGTCAGGGAGTAATTTTTAGTTGTAAGTAATTTTATCTGCTGACTTTTGTTTTCAAATAAATGCTTATGAAGTTCTCACATAAAAAGCTCGTTTTTAAAAACACACAAAATGAAGGATGAAGTACAAATTGGATCATAAGCACCACTTTTCTGCAAAGCATGTAAATCCATAAAGGTGAAAAAAAAGAACCCAAGCACCTATTGCTCAGTGATTCTGTCCACTGTCCACTGAGAAGTCCAGCTTCAAACAATATTATCCACCTGATGTAGACAAGATTCCAAACTTCCCCATTTCCAAACTTTAAGATTATCTGCTAGCTGTGGATCTCATGCAGCTAGAAGAGCTTAATTACAGAGGAGCCTCTGCTATCTTGCTGTTTTAAAGCTCATTTTCGCAGGGCGAGAAACTCGCAGGACGAACAAAAAATTTAATCAAAAAATATTCCACTAGACGAGCTACGACTCACAAGATGAGGAAACTTCGTGCCAAACCTTGCGCATCATCAGTAAGTGCGCTCTGTATTTCCCGTTCAGGCAACTCTGCATGAGTTCTGCCGACTCTTACCTTGTGCTTTACTCCATTGCCATACCAGAAGCCACATGCGTGCCTTCTCCCATACCTCCTCTCGCGCGGTTTACTCCATTGCCATGCGGGCAGCGTTCTGCCTACGTTCCTGATCGCAATGAGCACCGCGCGATCAGCTCACATGGGAAATCTCCCAACGGAGCTCTCCTCT
>JANHZU010002428.1:146536-160547 GCA_032468055.1 Acrochordus granulatus | reverse complement strand
AGGTCAGTCACACGCAGAGTAACGGAGTAAACTGCATGTGGTAGAGGTGGCAGAACGTGTGCGTGCGCTTGCCGCATGGCAGAAATCTCACGCGGGGTTGCCGCCTGCAACAATGGAGTAAAGCACGCGGTAGAAGCCACAGAATGCGTACATGTGCTTGCCGCTTCGGCAGAACTCTTGCGCAGAGTTGCTGTCTGAATGGGAAATACGGAGCGCGCTGACTGATGACAAGCAAATTATCACACAAAGTTTGTCGTGTGAATCGCGGCTCGTCTAGCGGAATAAATTTTATTAATTTTTTTTGTTCGTCCTGCGAGTTTCACATCTTGTGAGGTACCACTGTACTTGTAATCAATAATATTAATGAGATGGCTTCCTATAATTAGAAATGAGTGAGCTTGTCAGTCCCAAACACAAAAAACAGCTAGGTAATTTGCTGTCTCTCAGTGCATTGGAATTGCACAGAGCCTGTTTGCTACTTTTTAAATTCTGTTAATAATTTAAAACTTGAGTTCATTTTTTAAGGGAGCTTGTAATTAATTCAGAGAAGTAGCCCTTGTCGTGTTGCTGATGCTCCTACTTTTCTTATTCCAGTAAAAAAGTCCTCTGGCAAGAATATGAGCGCATCAGAAGAGAGATAGAGCAGCTGAAACATAAACTTGGCAAGTACTGCTTAAGGTTTCTGCTCCTATAGTTTCTGTATTGTAATAGTACTGAATTAGGCAAAGGACCACTTTGTGATGGCCGTACTGAAGAAGGGGGAAAGAGGTATGCTGGTAACAAAAATATTGTTTATTGCATCCTTTAGATCGCCAAGAAGAGGATCTATACAGTCAAGTTTCTGCAACTCATGAGATTAAGAGAACCCAAAACCAGTATTGTAAGGTACAAGTATAAGAACTCTTGCTATTCCATGATTTACTGCTAACAGTGCCAGCCCAACATAAAAAATGAATTGAGTTTTGTCTATTGAAGTTGAAAGTGACTGATTGCTGAGGATCACAGTATAGTTCTTAAATATCTGAGAAATAAATGGGAAAATTAATCATTCACCCATGACTTTATTTGCCCAAGTATTCTTCCTTAAAATAGTTTTTACAATTCAGGCAGGGAAGGCTACACAAAGTTAAGGCTAGTTTGGTTATCTTTTTTTTAATTTTAGCATCATCAGGAATGTCTTTGTGCATAAATAGGAATGGGATAAGTGGAAAACAGGCACTATACCTTCTGGAAATGAACATAAGCAGCTATCAGTACATTGTATTTCTCCAACTAGATAAGCCTAATGTAGTATTATGGTAGCTACCCTTTTAGCTACTTTTAAGGCTGAAATTTAGTCATAATATTGTGCTACAAGAGTGTGAATATAAATATTTGCCAATTCATTTTCTGTATAGTTATATATTTCCTAATTGTTCAGAAAAATGAATATCTATAAGAAAATATGCCTTTTTATTTCTTGTTCATCAAAAAAATAGATGAAAACCTATTTTTAAAACTTTTCATATTCTTTCCAGATGTTGGAAGATTTAATAAACACTCATAAAAATCAAGTTCAAGATATTGACAAAACAAGGAATGAAACTCAGAAGACCCAGCAGGAGCTCAGTAACGTGAAGTGAGCCAACCTATGCACAAGCACAAAGCATGTGCTTTGTATTTTTAATGGACATGCAGGACTCCATAAAAGATTAGATAGACCATGGTTGCTAAATTCTGATGCTTGCTTGCTCTTGTCATTCAGAAGTCAACATGGTGAAGAGAGAAAATGTTAAGGACCAGCAGGCAATTGTCCACCAGGGGGCTCCCTGTTTACATAATTAGGCTAACAACACAAGTGTCTGATCACTCCAGGAATTTGATGCATCCAGAGAAAGTTGATTAGTATGATGAATTGCCTTCTATAGTGCCTTAGAGATATGTCATTTAAACTCCATTCTTGTTCATTCTTTTACTATTCTGTTCTCTGTTACAATGTTGAGCCTTTTGCCTTCAACAGCAGCATCTATCAAACAGCTTATGTTTCTGACTGCAAGTACTACAGAATATTTGATGAACTTTTTATACTGCAACTCTCTCTATTCTTTAAAACTGCCCTGATTTTAAGTTTAGAAGGGAATGTTAAGTTCCCTGTATTTCTTCGTTTGGAACCAGTACTACTATGGATTTTATGTTTTAATCAGATCTACAGTGACTGATCTGGAAGAACAGGTGAAATGTCTAAGCTTAGAAGACAAATATGCTATGCCACCCAAGGAGGATAGCATTGATCTGAGTAAGTGCTGGTTTGTACAATCTTACATGAGGGTAATACTTAGTTAGGAGAAGAGATGCACATGATCATATGTAAAATTTGGTAATTTTTCTATCCAGAGAAGTGGTCTGAGACAAGCTAAATACACTAGAATATTTGGGATCTATCTATCTTAAATATAACCTGAACTTTTACTAATCAGTAACCTGTTTGTCTCCTAGAAACCAGGGACCAGGAAAATCAGATTTCCCTCTTCACTATTAGAAGTTAATTAAAGAATGCAACATGTTTGGCACTCAGCTATTTATTTGATATATTACTCACTTTTCTATTCTTGTTTATTGTATAACAAATGTTTTGAAAAGCAAAAGCATAATATAAAAAGTTTAAAACATAGATTAAAATTAATGCCAAAACCAATCAATAGCCTCTGTAAGAGATGTACCAGTGCAGATTTTCTACATAGTGAGAAAGTGGAAGCAAAATGCAACTCTGAGGACTGTGTTCAGTAGTCTGGAAATAATGCAGGAGGAAATCTTCTATGTGCCAGAAAGGAATGCCTCTGACACTGGAAATATGCAAAGGTCCTTTCTCTAAGGGTCCTTTCCTGTTTTATTTAAAAATTGAGTTAAACTAAATTACAGTTCTTAGCAATCAAACACAATCGTAATGAGAGAATCAAGTCCAAAGCCATTTAAGACTAAAAATCAATGGTAGCTGCTTATATTGTGCCTGGTAAGCAGCTGGCAATCAGTGCAAATCTCTTGGTACAGGCATCATATATTCCTTGTGTTTTATATCAGCTAGCAATCTAATTGACTCCTTTTGTTAATGACATACAAGTTCCAAAGATGGCTATGCTTTTGCATGGACAACAGTTACAGTATTTCAACAACTCTTGAGTGTAAAGGTTTTCCTGACAGTAATTATAAGAGAGACTAGAATGAAATAGTTCTCTTAATTAATCAGATATAGTACATTTCTTTCTTCTATTTTTGTGATGATGCAGAAGTAGTTGGAATTACTGTGACATAGCCTTCTTGTCACTGGAGGCTAGAAATGGTAATCTCTCTTTTGCTCAGTGGGGGATTGTCAAGGGGTTGGGATAATTTCCTAATATCCCCAGATGAATTGAAGACAGAAAAGAATTTAGTTTTGATACTGCTTTCTAGAATTTTCTGCTTACATATCAGTTTCTACTTTTAGTGATGAGAAAGATATTTCAGTTGGTCCAACTTTTAATCTGCTTTTACATTGAAAAGCAAGGTATAAATTTATTACTAATTTAAAATATCCCTTAGTCTACAAAGGGCAATCCAATACAACCTTTTAACTAATGATCTTTAATATAATCTGGAAAATACACCTCTGACTTTCCTTTCTTTGAATACTAATGTTTATATAACAATCAGAAGCATTTCCAATTTCTTCATGTTACCAGTTACAGTGTGCAACCAATACAAATGGCAGAGACTGAAATATTATACATCTTTTTAATAGGTTTTTATTTTGTTGGTAAATAACATTATTAAAGTTAATATTCATTTAGCAATATACTGCATAATAATGAATCAGGAAAGCTCATAAAATAAGAAGCAGCTTTTTACATTTTCCAAATACTGCTTTGGAAAATTGAGCCTGTTGTTATAAGTTGCTGCTGGGTCCCTGATCTCCTTCATTGTTTTGTCTGCTAGAAAAGAATGAAGAGCTACTGAATGAAGAGGACTTCTCCTTTTCTAGTGAGGATTCCATGTCTGAGTTCAGTCTCACAGATGTCAGCTCAGATGAATTTTTTAGTGAACCAGAAGTTGTGCAACTGGCTGGTAAGCACTACCTCATTTTGAAATACTGAATAATGATGTTAGGGCAAAAAAGCCACTGCTGAAAAGATACCTGTTTTTTTCCCCACTCTTGAAACTTCAAGTCCTGTTGATTTCATCAGACTGAAAGAACACCATTTTGGGTGAAGACAAAGATTAACATGCTCTTCTAAGAGATTAATATCATCTTATTAAGCTGCTCAATGTTCTCATGAGCAGGACCTGGAAACATGGATTTCCTAATTTTATTTGGATTTTGCTCTATTCTAATATATTGATTTGGTTTTTTTAATGCAGCTGGGCAGTTCCCAACTTCTGTAGATTTGCTTTCACCCCCTAAAATAATTCTTGTTCTTTGAAAAGAGATATTAATTACTTAGACTCTTCTGCAGCTCTTTTCAAATGGGCCTACTTGTATCACTTGGGGACGAAACATTAAATGTTGTATACCACTCAGAATCCACTGAAATTGGGTGGCTAATAAATCCAATTAAATAAAGGTTCATTTTGGAAACATATTAACTTTCTTACTGGTGCATAGTGATACGCTCATTACACTGCATTATATCTTTTAGATGACAAGGTTTCTTTACCAAGCTTGAAACTGGAAAATACCCTTGGAGGGGCAATTGGTGGCATGCTGGAAACGGCAGAAATCCGCAGTGAGCTCTCCACCAGTTTGCCTGAGCTCAACTTGAGTGACCTTTAAACCATCACCTAAGGACTGCCTCTTGCTTTCTGATGAGGAAACAAATTAAAGTGAGGAGAAACATGAGTGGTTGTCAACATGCTGATCTGCTTTTGTACAGATATTGCATGAGGTAGGAGGAAGAATGATCTTAGCCCATGTCCTATGTCATGTTGGTACATCAGGATGTGGTGGGTAGGTCAGGAATCATTTCAAGGATTCTGTGCAACTTGTTAATAGCTTCCAATGTCTCTTTCTGAAAAAGAACAATGGTGTTATGAACCCTAATATGATTGAATATAGTATATCTTTTTCTAATACTTAAATAGTCTGTAATTTAACACTGAGTTGCAAGAAGAAAATGTTCTGGAAGTTAATTCATCTTAAAGCCTGTTAAGTTGGTGAATATTTGTACCAATGCAGGAATTTTTGGCTCTCCTGATTCAGCACCACTAAAGCAAAGCCAGACATGAAGGAAGCAATCTACTAAAAGTCTATACTATATTACATGTATAGAGCCATTAGTCACCCATGTGCATCACCAGGTGATTAAGGCAAACCTTACTGTGTCTGGATGCATGTTACAATTTTGTTGTGGTAGTAGAGAAATTTTTAGGTCAGAGTGGCTCATTATTTCCTATTTGAGAGCAGGTGGAACTATTGGACAATTCTGTGTGCTCCCATCTTGTTTTCTTGGCCACTGAGCTGCAGCACTGTAGTATTTGGAGCCATAAGGGAACTAATTTGTCTAAATGACAGTGTGTCAAAGGTTACTGCATTTTGGATTAGGTGGGGAAGAAATCACAGTGTAACTTCTTAATTATCTTGCCTAGAGTCATTTTCAGCAAATGGTAAATGTTGGAATAAAATTGAAGTCAAGCTGTAGATAGTTTTTTGTCTAAGCTAAAGTGAAGCCTATACTATTTACAAGCCAAGTCAATGAGGAAATATGTCAAAGTATAATGCAGATTTATTTGTAATTAAATCTTATGTTGCAATGTATCACTAAACTTTTGAAAAGAAGAGTGTTATAATAAAGGTTACTTAACTCTTTTCTTGACAGCTTTATGAATAAAATACTTGTGCAAGACACCCCTGCAGCTTTTAAACACAAAGATTTCCAATTGTGAGAATTGTTAACAGACAACTCATTAATATATGAAAAATAAAACTACAGTATAAGAATGTAGCATATTAAGTCTCTCTATTACTACATCTCTCAAATGTGTAGTCTCTGCATTTTTGTTGAAGGCTGAATTTAATTTATGCAGATGCTCATTCTTTTAATTGATTAGACTACCTGTAGATTTAAAAACGCAACATAATTAGAAATAACAAGGTGCACTTCCTCTCCAGTGTTTCAGCTTGTTTTTCTCAATATCTGGGGTTCTCATTTTATTCCATGGTAATAGAAAAGTACAATGAGCAAATAAACTTTCTGAGAAAACCTGAATTGCAACTCCAGAATTCTTAATCATGGAACATATCAGACTTGGACACCTTTATAGTGATAAATTAAGTAACTAATTAGAATAAATTAATGCAAAAACATTTTTTTTCTGAAACATCCAATTTTGAAGACAACATTAAACTAATTTTGAATTGCAGCTGTTACAGTTGCATCTTCTTTTTGCAAGGCCAAGATGAAGGAATAAGAGGCCTGTTAAGATTGTTGTGAAGTCCTCCATGAGTAACAGAACACTTAGAATTACTATGGGTATGACAGATCAGAATATTGGACAAATCTGCATCTCTCATATATCTAAGAGCCTATGTTTGAAAAAGAAGCTTGAATAAGAGCATCTCCAATTGCAGAGTGAAAGCAATTTCAGTAGAGGAAAGGGGTTACAGGCAAGAGAGAGTAGGAGAAAAGGTGAGGAATTAACAACAAGAGATTTAATCAATGGATACTCAGATTCAGATACTTTATTCACCAAGCATGGTTAGACATCCAAGGAATTGGCTCTGGTGCAAAACTGTCAGTATACTCGCAAGAACCAGTAAACAGAATAATAACATAGCAGTAATGAAATTAAAGTTTACATCCAAAGTATGCAGCCAGTAGAAAGGAAATTATAAAATGTAGAGTTAGAAATAGAACATAAAATATTATATAAAATGTAGAATTAGAACCCTTATATGTTGATAAGTACATAAACACATTAGACAGAACTTGTGGGTTAATTTCATATAGCATTGAGTCAAATATTCAGCTGAATGATGGTACAGGGAAAAAAACTTCCTGTGCATGGTTGTTTTGGTATGCAATACTCTAGCATCATCCAGAGGGAAGAGATTCAAACAAGTTATGACCAGGATTGAGAAGGATCTGCAGATATCTTCTCTGCCCGTTTTTGACTCTTTCAATATACAGGTCCTCTATGGAAGGCAGGCTAGCTGCAATTCTTTTGCAGTCTTAACTGTTCTTTGAAGCCTAAACCTGTCCTGCATGGTTGTTGCACCAAACCAGGCAGTTATAGATGTACAAAGAACAGACACTATGATTCCTCTATAGAATTCTTAAGGCAGGTTGAGCTTCTTGAGGTGACACAGGAAGTATATCCTCTGACGTCTCACCTTAATGGTGGTGTTAATGTTCGTCCATTTCAAGTCTTGAGAGATTGTTGAGCCCAGGAACTTGAAGAATTGTACTGCTGATACCATGTTGCTGAGCATGGTAAGAGGAGGTTTCATCTCCACACTTTTGAGTGTATTCAATTCTAAGTTGTTTCAACTGCACCACAGGGCCAGCTGTTCAGCCTCCCATCTGTATGCAGACTCATCATCTCTAATAGAGTCCAATAACTGTTGTGTCATCCACAAACAAAATATTCAACAAGATATTCAAATAGTTCAGAGATTCATGAGAAGAAATGATGGTTTTCCTCCACACTTTTAATTCCATACTGTTCATAATATCCTTGTTTCAGATTTGGGAAGCATAGGCAGTCTAATTCAGTGATCTCTGGACAGAACAGTTTGTCACAATGAATGTAGCTGACTATCAAACTGGACTTTGGTATATTGCTTAGTCTTTGATCAGAGGGAGAAACATCAACAGAATGGGAGCCACACAGATTTCTGGAGATCTCATTTCAAAGGGCAGATATCATGACAGGATAGACACACTTCCTAGGTTCCAGTACTGTAAATTACACTATTTAATCAGAGACACAAAGTGTGCCAAATGTACTGGCACTACTGGCCAGGCAGAAACCATGGGAGATAGGCAGTTCCTAAAGTAAATTGGTTGTATGCCAGGTAGGGCATTATAAGTAATGATTAGCATCTGAATTGCACTCAGAAGCAGCCTGGCAACCAATGCAATTGAAGAAAGAGATGTCATATGACATACCAAAACATGTTCACCGCTCATGCTGTTGCATTCTGGACCAGATGCTTATGAGTGATTTTCAAGTGCAGCCCATGTAGAGTGCATTGCAGTAATTGAAACTTGAGGTGATAGATGGGTAACCATCTGAAAGGGGATAATTTGTGCACCAAATTGAGCTAAGCGAAGACATCCCAGATATTCACACTACACAGGTGGAGAACTGCTATCCCATTTAAGATTATGGATAGAAAGTCCTTGGATCCAGAGGGCCCAAGTATCTACAGCCACTCAGTTTTGTTAGAATGAAGTCAGAGTCAGTACCTCCCTCTTCAGGCCCACATAGCCTCTAGGCGCTCAGCCAGGACCTCAACAGCATCACTTAGCCAGGATGGAAGTTACAATTGGCTATTGATATTGTATAAAGTCTAGTTCCATTTGCAATGCTGTAGGTAGCTCAGAATAAGATTCAGATACAGTACTTTATTGGCTAAGCATGATTAGACATACAAGGAATTTGACTCTGCTACAACAGCTCTCAGTAAAGACAACAGTAAATAATAACACAAAATGATGTATTCAACAGTAAAGTGTGCATCCAAGTATGCAGCCAGTAGGAAAGGAATAAAGTGTAGAATTAGAATTATCGATTGATAAATATGTATATGCCTTAGATAATACTTCTGGGTTAATTTAGAATTCTTGCACTTTGTGTCTTGGAGCATATTCAGCTCTAAGTTGTTGTGACTGCACCACAGTGACAGCTGTTCAACCTCCCATCTGTATGCAGAGACATCATCATCTCTGATGAGTCCAATGACTACTATGACATCCACAAACTTAAGAATTTTGACAGAGGGATCCCCAAAGGGGCAGTCATTGGTGTAGAGGGAAAAGAGTAGCAAAGAGTACACAGCCCTGAGGAGTGCCAGTACTGATTGTCTGAGTACTGGATGTAATTTTCCCTATCTTCACCTGTTGCTTCCTGTCTATCAGGAAGCTAGTTATCTACTTACAGGTATGGACAGGCACAGCAAGCTGGGTTAGTTGGTAGTGAAGAATGGCTGGGATGATGGTGTTAAACCCTTAGGCCCTTGGAGAGTCAAGATGTTGCAGGATATAATGCTGTGTCATATTGACAGCATCATCTGCTGACCTGTTTGCCCAATAGGCAAACTGCAGAAGGTCCAACAGTGGATCTGTGATGACTTTCAGATAGGTCAGCACCAGCCTCTCATATGTCTCCATGACGACAGATGTTAAAGCCACAGAAACTTTGGATATCTTTTTCCAGAATCACCAGAGGTGGGGGCCCAGGAAAGGGTAAGAGGGCAGGAGGAGGTGAGAACCCAGGAAGGGGGATGGATCTGATTGTAGAGGAAATACCTGCTGTTAATGTTACTGAGGTGGGGTTATTACCAGTAGGTAATTGTGGCTGTTTCTCAAATCTGTAGTAGAACACATTCAGGTCATCTGCTAACTGATGGTTTTTCTCAACAGAGGATGATGGGCTCCTGTAGCCAGTATATTCTGTAGGCTTCTCCATATAGAAGCAGGATCATTACCTGAAAATTGATTTTTCAGCTTTTCAGAGTTGTTCATTTTTGCTACTTAAGATTCTTCTTAAGTAGGTTTTTCTTTCTCACGCTTGACTATAACTTATATTTATGCAAAGTTCTCACAATAAATTGTTAAGGCCATGAATTTTCTGCTCTGCAGAAAACATTTTGTACTGATACACTAGGACTACTAGAACTAAGATGTAAATGATTGTTAAAGGTAAAGGTTTCCCCTTTCAATCATGTCCAACTCTAGGAGATGGTGCTCATCTCCATTTCCGAGACAAAGAGCCAGTGTTTGTCCAAAGATGCTATCATGGTCACGTGGCCAGCATGACTATATGCTGAAGTACACAGAATGCTGTTAACTTCCCACCAATTTAGGCAGTACCTATTTATCTACTTGTACTTTTACATGCTTTCAAACTGTTAGGTTGGAAGGAGCTGGGGCAAATAATGGGAACTCAGCCTGTTACATAACACATGGGTCTTGAACTTGGGCTGCCAACCTGGCCAACATGCCCAGCATCTTAACCACTAGGCCCTCCATGCTCTAATGATCATTAAATTGATGGTTTAATTATTTAACTTAAATATTAAATTTAAATATTAAATACATAATTAATATGTAATACTTTGAGACAGTGGGCTTCTCAGCTGAAATGTCAGTGGCTCAAGTTCAAGACCCAAGACCCACCATGTAATGGGGTGAACTGTTATTTGCTCCAGCTCCTGCCAACCTAGCAGTTTGAAAGCATGTAAAAATGCTGGCCACATGACCTTGGAAGCATCTTCAAACATGCTGGCTCTTTGGCTTGGATACTGAGATGAACACCACCTCCTAGAGTCAGCCATGTCTGGCAGGGGAAACTTTTATCTTTTTAATTTATTAAATACTTAAATTAAATTGATCATCTAATTATTTAATTTAATTAATGATAATTAAATTGCAACAAAGTTGTGTATTTCTCTGCTGCCATTTAGAAGCTGTTTATTTTTGCAGCCCAGATCTAATACAACCAAGAAACTGATTGGTTTTAATAGTACCGAGTTATTTTTCTTTTGATGTGTGTCTCACTCTTTTTAGCTTCAAAGGTAACCACTGAAACTGATTTCTAGTTTCTTGCTAATGAATGCAATTATGTCTGAGCCTGGAATTAATATAAATTAATCCATAGGATCCATCAAAGCCTTCTGTCACCTTCAAAGGGTGAAAAGTGTTGGCACATTGCCCAATACCTGTAATGTCAAACAGCCTATATCTTGTGAAGTGAAACTTGAGTACTGCTTTGTACTAGCCTCAGGGAAACTACAATGCTGTAGGAGACAGCTTAGCTTAACAGAACAAGTAGAAAATCCTCCTCTGCAGACCTACCTTGGAATTCTTAGATACATTTGAGGCTTTTTGCAGGGGGGGTGCTGTTTTTAATTTTTTAAAAAAATTGTTGGTCTTGTTTTCAAAAGAGAGCTCTTGGATTTTTAAAAAAACTAAGCTTATTAAGAACATTTGAGAACTCATGCTACTATTATATTTCTAACATAAGAATGTTGCATAAATTGCTGGCTTCTTACTTAATTGAGGAGGGGGATGTCAGATTCCAGGAGCTTCATGCAATTTCAGGTTATCTACCCTTCTTCAAGCTCTTTATTGCTTGCAATTGAATTGAGTTCCCATGCAATTGTTACTTGAAGATCAAGGCTGTCAAAATTCCTATCAGGGTGAGCCTCACTAGTTTTAGAACAACTTTAGAATAAATTTACATAAGAACAAGTTGCAAGATTTTGCTATTAACATCTTCCAGTCTTATTTGGATCTATTTTCTCTGGATTGGTGTGATTTTTCTCCTGAGTTCAAGAAGTTTATTTATCAAATTTATATGCCACCAAACTCAGAAAAAACTCTTGGTGGCTCACAATAAAAGATGTTAAAAACAATAGATATAAACATTAAAATTAATATAGCTTAAAATTAATCAGGTAGAAAGGGAGGATTGGGGTATATGTGGGGGGAGGTGTGATTAGCTTAATTTACTAGCCATCTCCATGATGACATACCCCAGGCCAGCTGGCAAAGCCAGGTCTTCAGACCCTTCTGGAAGGCCAAATGGGGCAAGATGTTCCACAGGACAGGAGCCACGGCAGAAAAGGTTCTCCTGGAACTCGCCAGCTGGAATTCCTTAGCTGACAGAGTCTGTAGCATGCTGTTATTGCCAGCCCTGGTGGGGTGGGCCATCCCCATTGGGGTGAGACAGTACCTTAGGTAGCCTAAACCCTTGTCATGAAGGGCTTTAAAGGTCAAAACCAACACCTTGAATTGCACCCAGAAGCAAACTGGCAGCCAGTGAAGCTCACCGAGCAAAGGTGTTAGATGGGCCATTTTGGGGGCCCCAAGAATTGCCTACGCAGTGGCACACTGTACCAGCTGTAGCTTCCAAATGCTCTTCAAGAGTAGTCCCATGTACAGTGCATTTCAGTAGTCCAAAGGTGA
The DNA here is from genome assembly GCA_032468055.1 of Acrochordus granulatus. Taxonomy (NCBI): domain Eukaryota; kingdom Metazoa; phylum Chordata; class Lepidosauria; order Squamata; family Acrochordidae; genus Acrochordus; species Acrochordus granulatus. Next base: position 148,407 of record JANHZU010002428.1, on the reverse strand, counting down.
AATAACAAGGCATGAGTGACTGGTCCATGAAAAGGGCACAACTGGCACACAACAAGAAGTTGCACAAAGGCTCTCCTAGCTGCAGCTGCTATTTGAGAAAGAGTCACAAGTCCAGGAGAGCCCCCAAGTTCTGCACCAGGTCTGTCTGGGGCAGTACTATCCTATGCAGAGCTAAGGATGTTAAATCCTGGATACTGAAGTCCCAGACACCCAAAGCCACTCAGTCTTGCCAGGATTCAACTAAAGCCTGTTGTCCCCCATCCAGACCTTCAGTCTCCAGGCACCAAGAGAGAGCAGTGGCAGTATCACTTGGATCACCAGGGATGGAGATGTGAATTTGAATATCATTCGCAAGACTGATGATCCCTCATCCCCTGGTGACAGATGATCTCACCCAGTGGCTTCATGTAGATGTTAAAAAGGAGTGGAAAAAGTACCAAGCCCTGTGACACACCACAAAGAAGTGGCCATGAGCTCTCACTTCCTATTAACACCAATTAGGACTAACCTTGAAGAAAAGGAGCCAAACCAGCCTCAGCCCCACTAGCTAGCCCAAAATACCATCATCAATGGTACTGAAAGCTGTCAAGAGGTCAAGGAGAGCAAGGATGAATTCATTGTCCCCATCTCACTCTCACCAGAGATCAACAAGTGCAACCAATGCTGTCTCTATCCCATAACCAGTTTTGAACCCATACTGAAATGGGGCCAGATAATGCATTTCCTCCAGAACTCTCTGAAGCTGCCATGCAACCACCAGGCAAGTGAAGTCCAGTTATGGTTTTTAAAGAGGAGTCAGACCAGGGTCTCCTTAAAAGGTCCTGGAAATGTTTTCTCTCACAGTGAGGAATTTATCACTTCCTGGACCCGGCTGATAATCACCATCCTTGCGTTTTCACCAATGAGCAGGGGCAAAGATCTAATTGATAGATGCTTCCACTGACAGTGTCAAGGACCTTTCACTTCATCAGGGCCAATAGGATCAAATTGTTACCAGACAACCAGGCAAGAATCCTCCCTAAGCATGTCTAATGGACCTGCTTCACACATGGTTTTCAACTGGGAATGAATCTGAGTGACTTTGTCTGTCAGGTGTTCTGCAAATACGGCCCTACGGATGAGCATCCAAGTCTCCCCGTCTGAGGTATTGGGTGACCCTAAACAAGGCTGTCAAGTAACACTCTGCTGACAGAGCAGAGAAATAATGACATTTTGTCACTCTTTTGCTACAAGGTAGGCCTTAATCGCAGCTCTAAATTATGTCCAGCCAGACTCACTCCCCTTCTTCCAACAAAGGTGCTCCAGGTATCTCTTTACCCTTTTCAAAATCTACAGCTCCTCTGTGAATCATGGGGAGTGATGAGTGTGATATGTGGAGAGAGGCCACACTGGTGCAATCCTGTCCAAAGGCTCAGCAGCCCTTTGATTCCAGGACATGATCAGAGCTTTGACAGGACCATGCAGCAATGCCCCTGGGACATCCTCTGGAACCCTTCTGGGTCCATCAGTTGCCATGGGCAGACCGCTCAAATAAGTCCTGCCTCCCTGCAAAGGGGGATAGCATGAGAATCTCAAGAAACACCAAGATGTGATCTGATCATGACAGGGAGGATAGCAAAGCTCTCCCCCAGATTACATTGCCATTGCTCCAACAAGGAAATCATATCTGGTGTAGGACCACTGTCCCAAGTTGGTTCTTGGATGATCTGGAAAAAGCCCATGGCTGCTATGGAAGCCATAAACTCCTGAGCTGACTCCCAGGCCGAACCCAGGGATGGCAGATTGAAGTTCCCCAGGACTATAAGCCTGGGGGAATTCCACTGCCAATCCTGAGATGGCTTCCAGCAGCTCAGACAGGGAGGATGCTACAC
>JANHZU010002428.1:110593-127935 GCA_032468055.1 Acrochordus granulatus | reverse complement strand
GTAATGAGTGGAGGACAGAGGAGCCTCTTCAAGAAGAAGTTACAGGTCTGTGAGAGCCAGAAATCTTGCTTGTTTGTCGGTGACCAAATACTTATTTTCCACCATAATGTGCAAATAGATTCTTTCCGAATCAGACAATGTGATTGTCTGGATTTGTTTTCACATTTTGTCTCTTAGTTGAGGTATATACCTATGCTGTCATACTGTATGTATTCTATTTGGTTCATATAGTCCACTGCTTTTCTTCAAGTTTGACACAAACTCTATGCTAGCGAGGAAGATCATAATTCTTTAATATATTTCCTGATTATATTCTTCAAGAAAGTCAGGATGAGTACAGGATTTATCTGTAGTGAAGAAATTCCCATCTGAATCAATTGATGATGTCTCTATGAGTATTTTCTTGCAAAAAAGAGACCTTGAGAAGTTCACTAATTATTTGCAGCTGACCTTTGGGTGGAGTTCTTTAAAACAGTTTAGGGTTGGTAGCTGTTGAAATAGTTATTTCTTCAGTTCTTAGCTTTGAATTCTAGCTCCCCTGGCCTTACCTTACTTGTAACCTAAACTTTCATATTTCAGTCATTTAAATCCAACTACAGACTTGGTTTTCAAACTACAGTATAACATCATGCTTTGATTTATTCCAATCTGTACCTTTTATGCTTTTGATTCCTTGCTAATCTCATTGAACTGAACGTATCTAAATGTACTATAATTGGTACATGTCTGGTGTTCTAAGTATGGAGGCATATTTGAATCGGCTAATCAAGCAATAGCATAATTGTTTTGCTTGTTATATTTTGGTATCCTATCCTTCTTCCAGAGAATTTAGGGATTATATAGGCTGAAAAGTGACATTTCCTCTTTCCAATAACTTTGTAATCTGTATGGCACATTGCTGTCTGAATGGAGAAATAATTTCACATAGGATCTATAACAATTCAGATCCACCTTTCTATTCAATATAGTGATAGCTATGTCAGTGGAAAACAATTTAAAGTCAATATGAAAACATGCTAGTGTAATTTTAAACAACATGAACAGAATATTGCTGTCAATTCAATTTGGTGGTAGCCTTCAATTCTGATGTATTGAGGCTACAGCTCCCTAGCCAGCATAGGCAACTGTGAGCATTGCAGCCCAGCATATCTGAAATATTCCTCACTAGTGAAGATATGTGCATTGTGTGATTCAAGTGCCATTTCTGTTGTAGTAGTGCGAAAGAACACATTTTGTTTCTTTAGAGAAACAAACCTTTAAGAAGAACTGTCCTGTTAGTGCAAAGCTTCAGAGAAATACTGGCAATTACATTCCTCTGACATAGTTCTAGATTATAATAGTTGAAAGGTGTATGTTATTGGCAAAGTCCTGCAAGAATGAATGAATGTGTATATGTGTATGTGCACTACTAAATGGTCCTTATTCAAAAATCTAGCTGCTGGAAGCACGTATCTGAGCTCCATCTAAAGAGGGAGTACCTGGTGTAGTTAGTAGGTTCTGATTTTTTATTTGGTAACTGAGTTGAAGTACTTGTATCATTAAACTTTTTATAATGAAAATGAATTTCCATTAAACTGTTATGCAGTATAGATAGTTGACAGCCAAATCACAGGAGAATTTAGATGAAAAACACATTTAGGCTCATCTAAAAGTGTTTTTGTGAAGTATAATCACTATTTTCAATTATTGAATTATCTCTTTGCAGTATTAGTACTTGACAGAAGTTTTACATTTACAAACGTTTAGCAAAGACTAACATATTATATAAATGCTAGTTCTAGATGAAAATTATTCCATATTTTACAGAGAAAATGATGAGGGAGACATACTATCTCTACTAGCCTACATCAGTTTGATAAATCATTTACTGTATACACACATATTGTCATCTAAATGGAAAAATAATTTTGTGGAACCTCTTTTTTTGGTCTTCTGAACTGATAAGCCTACAATAATCAAATTTTGCCCTTTTTCTTCTTAAATTGTCCTATGTAAGTTATGTTACATTATTTTTTATTTTTTTAATAAGAGAAGTTTAGAAAAAGAAAATTATACAGTAATATATCCTTCATTTTTAGTTTTCACCCAGAGGGAAGAAACAGAGATTGACCACTTAAGATGTGAAAGGTCCTCTTCTAAAGAATTGTTTTTACAAGATGGATCGGAGTAAGCGAAATTCAATTGCAGGATTTCCACCACGTCTGGAGCGCATTGACGACTTTGATGGGGGTGGTGGAAGTGATGGGACCATGTCTCAGATGGGCAGAGTTTGGACGTCTTCATATAAAGCCTTGATAAGTGCCTTTTCAAGACTTACAAGACTTGATGACTTCTCCTGTGAAAAAATAGGATCTGGTTTCTTCTCTGAAGTATTCAAGGTGAGTAATAACAATTATTCGCTTGCCTTTAATACAGTAATTGGAGCAAGACATAATGAATGATCTGTTCTGTATGATATATACGATTACTGTATCCGATCTGCAGAAATACAAATGACATTAATGGTGATGAACCTTTTGCTGTCATCATATGATTATCTGGATTTTACCACCCCGTTATGGTAATTTTCCTTTGAAAAGTTTTGAATATGCAAAATTGTGTGACAGATTCTAAATGATTTGATACAAAGCACTTTGTTGAATAATTTGTTTCTGAAACATATTTCAGAAAAAAGCTGCTTCTCCATCCCAAAAGCTGAATTTATATCTGTTGAGGCCCTACGCTATGGGAAGCTGTATTTGACAAGTACAAATGGAGAATAAGGCTATGTAACAATTCAGCTTAGTTGATTTGGAATGCTAGCAAGATGCATTACAAATTAACAAGTGGTAGAGAAGGCCCAGAACAGAGGGTTGAATGCGAAAAATATCTTACTTAATGAGGGTCATGTGAGCTACAAGAGGGTTGAATTTAGACAACTTTCAGATATGAAATTAGAATAAAATTGCAAAACATGAAAAAAAATCTGAAATTTTGAGAGACTAAGATGTAGCTTAAATCTGGCCCTGCCCATCCCAAATAGTATGGATGTCAGAGATGGAATCACCATGTGCAGAATGATGGAGTACTGTTGTTACTTTTTAAAAAATCTGTTAATTAAATTCAGTTAAACTAAAAATAATGGAGACAATTGCAAGAAGAATTAAAATTATAGCTGCTACTGCAGCTATACATTACTGCTGATTGATTCTGTCTTTGGAAACTGGAAGGAGGAGTTGATCATTGCTTAGCTCTCCTGTTTGGGTTTGAACAGCATGTGAGCCAGGATTCAGATGAGCTAAGCTTACTAAAATCATGGTTCTTGTTTAAAATGAAAGCTCCCTGTAAGAACCCAGCCATGTATCTAAAGTGACTTTGGGTGACATGCTGTGAATAGAATTATCATGTGAACAAGATGTCATAGGATGAGAAGTAGATGAACATTCTTCAATAATTGGCTAATATTGTACTCTTTCCTTTTAGCTATATATTTTATATATTTAGGAGCATGTAGTGTTTATTTTCCCAGATAGGGAGGTTTTGTAGTCTGAAAAATTAGTTTCTTTGTAGGTAATCCACAGAAACATCCTCCGTATGGTCTTATTAAAGACTTAGTCTTATTCTCTATAAACTTATTCTTAAACTTATTTAAGAAAATTTATATTGGCGCCCAACTCACTTACAGTGACCCTGGGCAGCTTACAAAGATAAAAACCCAGTACAATACCCCAATAACCCCCACCCCCCAAAGTCAACAATTAGACTAACCACTTGATGGGCTCCTTATCTCTCTGGGATCCCCAGGCTCATTAACAGAATCATGTCTTAGGACTCTTTCTTAGGTGAAAGAGTGTCAAAGAGAGAGCCAGTCTTATCTTTGTAGGGATAATGTTCCACAGAGAGGGCGCCGCTACAGAGAAGGTTAGATGGTCCTGCTAGATGGACCTGCTAGATGGACCTCCTTAGGAGAGGGGACCTGTAGCATTCCCTCCCTCCTCAGTCTGGTAGGTTGGGTAGATGGGACTGGGAAAAGGTGATCCTTCAAATAAGCTGGTCCCAAGCCATGTAGGGCTTTGAAGGTGACAACCAGCATCTTGAATTGGACCTGGAAACAAATTGGCAGCCAATGCAGCTCCTGCAAAAGAGGTGACACATATGCAAGTCTAGGCTTGCACAAAACCATGCAGGGCGCCACATTTTGAACCAGTTGTAGCTTCTGGATACTTTTTAAGGATAGCCGATGTAGAGTGCATTGCAGTAGTCAAGATTGGAGGTGACTAGGATGTGGTAACTCTAAGCAGGGATTGTTGGTCCAGGAAAGGGCGTAACTGATCCCCAATGTGCAGTTGTGCAAAGGCTCTTCTGGCCATGACTGCCATCTGCTCCTTGAGGAGGAGTTGTGAGTCTAAAAGTACCCCCAGATTACATACCAGGTCTATCTGGGGCAGTGCAATCCTGTCCAAGACCAAAAATGGTAATTCTCCATGAACAAAAGAACCCCAAACCCAGAGCTATTGCATCTTGCCAGGGTTCAATCTCAGCCCGTTGCTCCCCATCCAGCCTTTAAAAGCCTTCTGCACTGTGAGAGAGAAGTCATGGCATCACTTAACTCATAGGTTGAGATATACAGTTGGGTATCATCAGCATATTGATGCTTTCTGTATATGTCCCGCTGATACATTTAATGGAGGAAAAATAATTTTGGAGCAACCTAGTTGTATAAATGAATCTATAAGTATTCCATCTTTTTATGTTCTGGTATTTAGTATGAACCACAACCTAATCTTCTGTAAAAAGAAGAAGAGGAAGAATATATTATCAGAAGATTGTGGCAAATAAAGATATGAAAAAGGAAACAAATAAAACGGAAGGATAAAGTAGCAGCTGCAGAGTAATTGTATGGCATAGAAAACCTGAGATAAGCAGTACTCCCCAAATCCAAAGAGTTTCATTGTATTCATTAGTGTTTTTAAACTGACTCTTTAAGGCTGCTCTTTAAAATATAAGATAAAAGTAAATAGTCATAAATAACCTAAAGCAAGGTCATAAAAAGTGGATCTCATCCAAATATAATGTATGTTTTCTTGAGAAAATGATATACAGTGTTGTTAACTATATAAATGGAATATGCTGACTTAAATGAATGTGAAAACTATTATCTTCTAGTAAGTTTGCAAAAAATACCCCCAACCCAACCACTGTTATGAAAACTTATAAAATAATCAAATTTGATGTGATTAATTAGTTTAAACATCAGTTTCTTCACTTTCAGTTGATCCTAGGAAACAATTCTAGGAAACAAATGCCTTGCATTTCTTACTGAAGTTAATTTAGTATCATAACTGCTAATGGGGGATTGTATGAGGAGGTTTCATTTCGGCAGTTAAAACTTGAGGTTTATTGATGTAAACACTGTGTAGCCACAGTTCCCTGCTGCTTGTGCAAATTCCTATGAATTAGCTTTTAAAACTGGAAGTATATACTTCCTCATTGTTATACTTGTTAAAAAGGAGACAATTTTTTTCAGAGTTTTAATGTGTTGTATTATTCTAGACTAATTAATTGAAGTTGGATTCTACTGCAGTCCAATATCTCAGTATTTTCAATGAAACTTCCATTCTATCAACTTAATATGTGCACTGTCAGTTATAATTACATGCATTTAATATATGTTGATTAAACAGAATGTATAGGGTTATTTTAAAAACTAGTTATTTCTCTTTCTTTGTTGATTGCACTATATACTTCCGCTGGCAAAGTTTAATGCTTATTTTTAATTCTCATTATTAGATAAATATTTATACCTCAGTTTGATTTAGTTTTTAAAAAATCCCTTTTCCTAGCTATAGAACAGGTATAACTTCCTTTCACAGGCATTGGTCTTGGCATTTTCTCTCAAGGGAGTGGCTCAGTATTTATATGTTTGTATTGTACATCATTATTCAGAATTATATATAATAATGTGTCATTTAAAAAATATAATGGAAAAACAAGTGACTTATTAGAAGCTTACAATAGAAATGATTTAATGATAATGTAGTCTGTGGTTTTCTTTCTTGGTTAAAACATCCAAAGCAAAAAAGTCCCAACAATTTAAGGATTAAAAGTTAAAACTTTTGCAAAAAATCCCCAACTAATGAAACAAATAAAAAAACCCAATATAAAAAAATGAAACCCCAAAGTACAGTACTTCATAGTTTAGAATATATATTTTCTCTTCTATTTGATGAACTGAATTATGATGTCTTGTGTAAATGGCTCATAAAATTCAAAGATTTATACTAGTTGTATTCTAATATACTATATAGTATTGTTCACCATGGGTTATTAAGCAAGGATCTCATGTGACATGATTTCTGACTTCCTGCTGACTTCCCAATAATTTAGTTTGTGGGAAGCTGGCAGGGAAGAGTGCAGATCACAATTACATGACTGCAGGACATTGCAACTGTCAGAAATGTGAGCCAGTTGCCAAGCACCTGGATCACAGTCATGTGATTGTGGGGGCAATGTGACAGCTACAACTTTGAGGACCATTTGTAAGTATCAGTCATTCAGCACTGTCATTAGTTTGAATGGTCGTTGAATGGTTGTTAAACAAGGACCAGCTGTACTTATATGTCATTACGTACAATATTTATTAAATGTTTTGCAGTATTTACAGAAGAATACCAATTACTCTTATGGCATAAATCTAAATTGAACCATCTTCCTTAAATGTGTGTATTTACAGAAGAATTTTTAAATAGGCAAAAGTAATTCATAACTTGGTTTGTACTTTGAATCAAGCTTCTTTTTAAATTAGAACTTCCAAAATTACATTCTGAATTTTTCCTTCTCTAAACTTCCCACCTGAAAAGTGTTCTGGCTCTTGTAGGAATTTGCACAGAATCATAGTAGCATACAGTACTTCATTTTATCTGTAACATTTTAACCAATGAACAACATATTAAAAGCAATGTTCACAATATAATATGAGTAGGTGAGGAATTTGTTACAGTGGAACCTCGCAAGACGAGCAAAATTTTTTAATGAAATTTATTCCACTAGACAAGAGGCAACTCACAAGATGAGCAAAACTTCCCGCGATGACTTAAGCGTCATCAGTCAGCACGCTCTGTATTTCCCGTTCAGGCAGCAACTGTGTGAGAGTTCATCATGTGGTGCTTGTCTTGCGAGTTGCCGCTTGTCAACTGAAATAAATTTTATTAAAAATTTTTGCTCATCTTGTGAAAATCTCATGCACCAAGGTGCTCGCAATCCAAGGTTCCACTGTATATGCATGATTAAATCAGTCATATAAAATAATATCACAACCATATTAATTATAATATGATAATATCCTTCATCCATATTTATTTATGGTGCTTCATCACTCTAACCTAGGGGTTGTGGGGAAGTAACTAAGGGCCTTCCAGAATAGTCATGTCTTGATAATACTAGGCTGCTGTTCCTTCTGGGGCAAAATGTTCCAAATACAGTAACAGAATACTTGTTCCACACCTCGTCTTATTGGACACCACATTATATTGGATCTGCAGCAGACATTTTCTGTTTGCATGCATTCTGTCCTGTACAACTGTATGCAGCTGCATTTTGTACCAGTTGAAGTTAAAGAGTGGTCTTTTAAGGGCAGTACCATATAGAGCAAATTACAATAATCCAGTGTAAAGGCAAGAAGGATGGGAGTGACTGTTCTTAGTGCTCCCTACTCCAGGAAAGACCACAACTTCACACCAGCTGAATTTGGACAAAGTCCATCCTGGTCACAGCCTTTACTTGGTCCTCAAGCCGAGGCTGATCTCCAAATTGCTCCTTCAAATGTAGTACAACCTATCCCAGAAATAAAGCTTTTCCAATGATTTCCAGTAAATAATGTACTCAACTGCAAACACTGGACACATTCAGAAAACTCTGTAGAACTTCAGCATTTAAACAAGAGGTCAGATGATTGAAATACTTCACTTTTGTTGGCATTTTGATGTATAACAGTGGCTATCTGTTGTGGAAGTATCATAAAAGACTTTATGGCTTGTGAAACGGTACTAATGTGTAGATCAGCAGTTTAAACACACCTAAATAATAATTTTCCAGTGAAGTTATAAAAAGGAAAATGTTTGCAGTACTTCATGGCTTCAGATTTTATTAATTGTATGAGTTAACATACACAGATTAATGAGACAGAATGTAATTACATAATCTGTAAAGTTGTGGGAATTTTTAGTAATTTGTAAAGAATGACTTAAATAACTTTGGCCACATTGCATGTTACAGAACATATTGAGTCAGTGTAGTTTTCTACTGAGTTGATGAACTCATTTTTTCTTTTTGGATTTGTTTAGGTGCGGCACAGAGTGTCAGATCAAGTAATGGCCCTGAAAATGAATACACTAAGCAGCAATCGTGCAAACATGTTGAAGGAAGTCCAGCTCATGAACAGGCTTTCACACCCAAACATATTAAAGTAAGAAAAGGTGTGTTGTGCACGCACGCACGTGTGTGCGTGTGTGCACATGTGTGCACATGTATATGTGATTGTGTACTCATATGTGCATCAGTTTGTGTAGGTGCAAATTAATTTAATTCAGTCCATGCTCTTTGGAAGCTCAGAAGCCAGTGTTGTCTCAGGCTTATGTATATTCTTAGTTCCTTGTCTCTTCCTATTATTCTTATTCCTTTCTATTTGTCCATGGTATATTTCTGGATCTCCTATCCATTCATCTGCCTCCTTGATCAAATATATTTAGGAAATTATTAGAACTGTGCAAATCATTCAAATCATTTCACCAAAAATGTTGATACAAACAGAGCACTCCTTTTCAAAGCATGGGAGTCATGTTGTGACTCGTTGAAGACTTTATCAGGCAGCTTATATGCATGTAGAGACAGCACTTCCCCTGGGCTTGATAGGAGTGAAGTGGATATATATGCATATATATTCAGGGATGATTTGGAAAACTGTTGAATCAGCTACCTTGAGCTTTACGGAGGACACAGCAGCTTCACCATTTTAATGCTTCCTTTGCTTTAGTGATCTGTACAGAGGATCCCTTTGAGTGCTTTGGCCAATTCTATAAAACATAAAATGTAGATCCTGGATCTCAGCAACACAAAAAGGAGGTTGGGTTATGCTTGCATTTGTTTAGGCATCTGTTTGAAATATAAGGACCAAAAGTATTGAAGTAGGATGTATGAATGTCTAGTCCTATATATCCATGTAAATGTAGGGTCCATTCCCTTGTATACTGAACACATTGGAAATCAGTACATTGTAATGCATTTTGCTGAATATGCTCATCATAATTAAGAGCCTTTATCACATTCTAAATGGGTTCATTGGAAGATGCTTATTTTCACTATACACAAGTCTAAAGGAGAAATAAATTGGGAGTATGGCTTGCATTAATTACTTTCCCAATCATTTTTAGCATTCAGATGCATGTTTAGACTAGTTAGGAAAATATATTAACTTGTGTGAGGAACCTTGCATTAGTGTTGCATGCCTTTGAAATGTGTTACGAGTGCCATTAACCTCTATAAATACGACTACTAATTTGATTTTTAGTTTGCACTGAATTTGTGTAGAAATTTCTGGAGTATAACTGGACAGAATTCATGAAACGTTAAAGAATGTAAGTGATGGCAACCTGTCCAACTTTAAAGGATAATAGCAAGAATAAACAAAAAGTTAGCATGGACAGCTGTTAACATTTTTTGAAGAAATGAATCCCAAGGTGGTATTTATTGAAAAAAAACCTGAAGTAAATACCATTCACATTTGGTTTCCTAGAATACATATTCCTGTTTTTCAAATCATTTAAAATAATGATTAACTACAGAAAAAACTAAGTGCTACAGTGGATAATAGATCTCTTCCTCTCTTATGAGATTTGCTGAATCATGGAAATAATAAATCTCTTGAATAACATTATATTGCCTTAAAATATAATGCAGTGTAATTTGTATGCAGGCCATATCTGACCACCAACCTGCATTTTTCTCCATGTCATGCAGCTTAAATTCAGAAATGGATTATGTTTGGTAAAGCTATATACTGCTTTTAGCAAAAACAAGGGTAGAAATTGATATATTAAGCTTTTGTGACGAAAAATGCATTTTTTCATTTCTACACCCTTGAGCTAATATTTTGGCCTTTCTCTTCTGTCACCAAGATCCTTCCCTGAAATTTTCAGAGGGCAGAATAGTTTTTTTAAATTGGTTGCTAGGCTATTTTTCTTTCTTTTGTTATATCCAGATTGTAGCTATAAATACTCTTGTTTTGAAAAAATAAAGTTACCACCAGGGAATGAACTTCTTTCTTCAAAACAAGGAGTATGTATTGTACCGTTGATCAGCTTTTTTTAACTGTGATTCTTCCAACTCTCAGGGATAACTTCCAACATCCCTAATCATTTGAACTCTAATATAAGTTGTAATTGAAATCATTTGGAAGGCAGTGGCTTGGAAAAAACATTTAATCTTAAATGATTAAATTATTTCAAGTTTCCTAGAAAGTTTGATACAAGTAGAGACTGTGTCTTATGGGGACAGGATGAAAGAACTTGGGATAGTTCATCGACAGAAAAGAGATGCAGGGAAACATAAATTTGCATACAGATACAAGAATATGGCCTGGAACTTTTTTCCCTTGCCACAGAAATAATTGGTGTGAGTTACAGTTACCATTACTTCATTTAAATTTAAGGAAAAAATTCCTTACGGTAATATTTGTACATCAATGGAAGAGTCTGCCTATGGAGAGGATTTTAATTTATCTTTGAAAATTTTTAGAAGAAACTGGACAGCCACCAACCACGGAGGATTTAACAGATTTTCCTGCATACTGCAGAATTGATCCTTTCCAACTCAATCATTCTATGATGAACATTAATGTTAAATATGTGAATATGAAATCTCAAGATTAAAAATATAAAAACAAGCATTCTAGTACATAATAAACCCAAGTTACATATGATTTGTATGTTCTTTTTCTCTAAATGAATCAGAAAAAGCGAAGGGAAAAAAATGAAGTTACATGAGTAATCAGAATAAATACTCATGTTTCCAAAACAAGCAAGTTTAATTTTGTGTCTAATTTAGGATATATTGTTAATCATTCTTTTAACCCTATATTGTGAGACTTGGATTGTTGAAGCATCTTGATGTGACATACACTTAAAGATTTTAAATTTATAAAATTAATTACATTAAGTTACATTAGTATTTTTTGTAGTTTATTTTTTGATTGTTGGGAGCCATCCAGAGTTACTGAGAGTTGGATGGCATATGTTTTTAATAAATAGTAGTAATCATCATCATTATATACTACATCGATACATTAGAACATCCTAAGTTCTTGGGAGGAATTCAATATGTATGAAGGCCAACACAGATAAAGAATTGGCAGCTGTGATTTCACAATGTTGTACATATAATAATAATAATGCAAGCAAGAACTGGTAGGACATAAAATAGAGAAAGTAATGAAAAATGAAGAAGCTAAATTGCTCTGGGACTTCAGAATTCAGACAGGCACCTGTTACATAACACTCCAGACTTAACCGATAATAAAGACAAAAAAGTCTGGACAGTGGACGTGGCAGTACCTGGAGATAGAAGAGAAGAGAAAGAACTGGAGAAAATCACAAAATACAAAGACTTACAAATAAAAATAGAATGACTATGGCAAAAGAAAACAAAGGTAGTACCAATAATAATAGGCCCCTTGGGTGCAATTCTAAAACAACTGGAGCACCACTTGAACACCATCAGCATTGACAAATTCACCATCAGTCAATTGCAAAAGGCAGCATTACTTGGAATAACTTACATCCTGCAAGGATACCTTTAACAACACCAAAGAACAGCATCTGCCTATCCTAGATCCTTAGGAAGGACTCAATAGGTGGACAAAAATGTCAAAACCAGTCTAAACATCTGGCTGACTGAGTGACAAAACCAACAGTAATAATGAAAAAGAAACATGAACTCTATAGTGCCTATATAGGTCATTATAGTTTTATGAGTGTGACCAGAGAAAATAACCCCCTCCTTTTGAGGAGTAAAAACAAAAGCACAAATTATATTTTTAAAATCAACTTTATTAAAAATAATAAAAATGTAAAACTTCCTTTTAATTTTAGGAAGTCACATACAAAGCCAATTACAGATGGATAAAATAAATAATATAATGCCAATAAAACAGCAAACACTGTCTTAAAATGAATCTCCCGTAAAATGCTACTGGGAATATTGGGTACAGATCTACACTGGATGAGATCTGTGGTTCAGAGAACCTAAGAAGGAACAAAAGTACACAAAACAAGTTTGCCTTACAAACTTCAAATACAAAAGTTATCAAAGGCAATTTCCAGAAACAATCAAAATACCCACAAAAAATAAAGCATAAATTCCTTGCAGCGTATTTTATTTTTCTGTTCCTGTTTTTCTGTAATTCAGTGGTTATCTGGATAAGCCTTGCTCCTTAAAAGATATCCAACTGTTAATCGGAAGCTTTTAAATGATGACCTTTCCTTCTCTGACTCTGTGTGAGTCCTAATCTGGAGCTTCTCCTTTCTCTGGGGAAATCAGTTTGGCATATTACCACAGAGAGTTTACTTCTCTCTAAGGCAGGAGTATTGCTCTTTGTTTCTTCAAGCTTTGTCTTTCTCCAAGAAATAACTTTCCCCTGGCTTTTATCAGTTCCCTTTCCAAGTCTTCATAATCTGAGGATGTGTTCATTCCCCTGATATATGTTATACCTAACCATAACCTTAGCTATCGTCACTTGACAAAAATTCTCAATTCTAAAGACGGTGAGACCTAGAAGAATCTTCTTTTGGACCTAATCATGCAATCCTCTCCTTTACCCTTCCTATCTTGAGGATTACAAAATGACTGACCTGTTTTGTTCTCTAGCCAAAAAAAGGGGCTACATTTTTGATGAGCTTTTACTTTGACCAGGTTGGATGCATTATGTACTGCTGTTTTGCTAGTGTGTTCCAAAATACTCCTTTAAACCATCATGTATGCCCTGGGAGGATGATTCAATCCCAGAGTCATATTTTTTTCCTTTATCTACAACAGTGTTTTTCAACTGTTGTAAAACAGTCCACGTTTTGGACTTCAACTCCCAAAATTGCCCAGCCAGCCTCACCAAATGGATTTTTCTTATCCTGTTGCTTAGAAAAGTTCTCTTTAGCTCTAAATTGATTAATTTAAAAATGTTTAAGAAAGTTTTCTCTGAACCTTGTGTCCATATAGACTGCATTATGGCTGCAAGTTTGGTAGGGAATTCTGGGAGTTGAAGTCCACAGCTCTTAAAATTGCCAAGTTTGAAAAACATTGTTCCACAAGGAATTCCATATCTCTTTTCGTCTATCCTATCCTAAAAAAAAATTGTCAGAGAGCATGGCTTTTATTTGCTGCTGCTTTTATTCAATGAAGATCCACACACATCCTTGGGTTGGTCAGTTTTTTCCTTTATGCATGTACCGTCTGTTTTTCCTTATGATTGAAGAACTGTACTATTGGTTTTCTTTTATCTTTTTCTTTTGATAGATGTTTGCAAGCACACATGCACATAATTAACAGTGATTTGATTTAAATCCAGCTACAACAACAAACTACCATGTTCACAGTGAAGAGGCCTGTTTCCTTGCTAGCTCGGAGAACGGCAGTCAAAGAATCAAAACATCTTCAGTTTAAAATACACTGAGATATATTAGTTCCAAACTGAAAATAGCTAACATGCTGCAATTCATCTACACAGGATTGTTGAAAGTTAGGCAGCATTATTAATAAATTATTTTCCTCTCAATAAATCTGGCTAAAGTATTTACTGTTAAATATAATTTTAATCATTCATAACCAATTGATCTTCTGAGTAAAGAATACAGAGTACAATCCCTTACACTGATCCTTCCAGAAAACAGAAGATAACCTTACAAGAAATTCTCAGCTTTTCCTTCGGGAATGGTGGCAGCAAATTTTTAAAGAGTATTCGTTAATCTCCCAGATTATCCATTCCTGTCCAAATAAACAAGGTTTCACCATATCTCTTCCCATACTGCAAGAAAAAAATCTCATCTTAGAAAATTCCCAGTGATGGTTTGGCAAGGAAACAACACCCATCACAGATGTAATGCAAAGACTGAAATGAAGGCTTCTTTAGGGCAGTGCTAAAATATGCAATGTAATGCAGACCAGGTAGAAAAGAATAATGGGATAAACTCACTTGTAAATGGCTAAATGAATGTATTGACAACTAGTCTCATGTACAAAAAGTCAGATAGCTGTACTATACAGTAGTATTATGTACGATGATATAATAAATTTTCATTCTTTGGTGGTTACCTCAGAATGTTCTCTCTCTTTGCTATTTTCCCAGTCTGTATGCAGAAGCATTTCAAATTAACAATTTTCAAACCATTACAGTTAAGTGGAAAATAGGAATTCTATATTTACTGTTTTTCACAAAACAAATGTGCTTTGTTCTGGTATGTAGATTATCAAGGGACTTTCATAGTGGAAAATTCTCTCTTAAATATTAGTGTTAGCAGTTCATACTATTCCATACTCAATGTTTCTTTTCTCTCTCTAGAATTTTCTGCTTGCTGGCATGTAATGTATTAATTTATTTAGTTTTCACAGTTGGGTTTGCCAACTCAAATTTTTGTGTCAGCCATAAATACATCCAAAACATATAACTTCTTACTCTTGCAATAGTTTTAGCATACTGTTTTCTTTTTAGATCATAGCTGAACTTAAGACAACCATTTCCTCTCTAACAGAGGAAAGCAACCAGTGGCAACTTGCTGGAGAAAGGCGTCTGCAAGATGTTTTACAAAAGTTTGAAGTTGAGAAGCAGCAGCTGATTAGAGATAATGACACAACAATCAAGGTAATCTGGGACTTTGAGTCAATTATGCTGCCAGCTGTTTGAGTATAATTAAAAAGTTTTGAAAATATTGACTGTGGCTTAAAAATGCATGTTGAAGTCATATTTTTATAGAAGTCAGCAATTCTTTTTCCCTAGAAATTTTGTATAAAATACGCTCATTATTTTTCTTATATTTTAGATACATTGTGATTGCTAAAAAAGTACCAGATGAATGAAAACTTCTAAAACATTAGATAGTTAATGGAAAAATCTACCACTTGCCTTCCTCATGTGATTCAACAAAATTCATTCTTATTTCCTTAAATTCATGATTGAATGTGTGGTTCATTTCCTGTTTGAAATATTCAGCATGTTAAAAGTTACACTTTAGTGCTTCCTTACCAAACTTCAGCCTTTGATTAGAGTTGGACTCTGATCCGGCTGGGTCTTCTTGAAGTATCTTAGCCAAGGTTTGGTTGTATTATATAGGAATATAATCCAGTGACCCTTGAAAAAAACAAGTTTTTTAGTGCATCTCTACCTGTACATTAGATCCATGTCCCTCTTTGCTGGTGAATTCATGTAGTTGTATCCAAATGGTAGTGAATTCTTTCTTGAGTGAGGATCCTTGATTAATTTTAATTTTGTATTTACTATGGGAGAGGTAATTATAGTATATACATCCATGACTGTTCCGTGACTCTGGAGTTCTCTATACCACCCCCATCCCCCAAACTGATGTGAGGCCTATTTAATTGGCCTGTCCCATGTGACTGGTAGACCTGGTTGGATTTCAGAAGAAGCATGCATTTTTTCCCAAAGCTCGGGTGCATGGTTTGGCCAAGGTCTTGATCATCACTTGGAATGAGCAAGTGATAGGGGTCTGGATCAGATAACACCAGAGCAAACTTCCTTTGTTCATGGATCTCATGGAGTTTCTTGATTTACTGAGGAATTGTGAGAGATGAAGCGACACAGAGATGCCTGAAACATTGCTGGTGAAAAATGAAAAGTAAAATCAACCAAGCACAGATAAAAATCTTTATTAGCATGTACCCTGTAGTGGTTAGGTCAACAAAACTTACTTTTATCATGTCTGCAGATGGCCAACCAGCAGCCTTGTTTTGGGTCACTCTATCCCTCCTCAGGAAGGAGGAGCTAGGGGAGCCCTTGCAGAGCAACTGTAAAGAATATACTCAGCATCCATAAGACGAAGTCAGCTGGCTTCACTTGGAGTTGGACGCTGGCTGGGCAGGTCCTTTGGAAATGACCAAGACACATCTGAGAGGAGTTTAAGTCAATCAGTCCTGAGGAAGTGGGCAGCAGTGAGCTTAAGCACTTGTGTTCTGGACCTTTGCCCCTTCTGATTGGTCAAGACCTCCTGAGAGTTTTCATGTGGTTGGATCCAAGCAATGGTTAATGCCTCTTTGTAGGAGTGTTGGTTCCTTCAACCTTAAAGGAGGCAGTGGTAAACTCCCTACTCAAGAGGGCCCTAGATGAAGTGGATTACCTGGATTCTTTTCAGTTTGAGTTATAGTCCAAAAATGGTATTGGTTACACTTAGTGATGACCTATCAGTTCTCCAAGACAGAACGATCTTGGAAACCAAAAATACTCAAACTAATGCTATTTTTATTATTAGGTTATAGTTACAGAAGCTTGCAAACCTGAATGTGCACCCCGCCCATGAGAACTAGGAAAGGTCATGCTTGACACACTTTCTCAAGTTTTATTTCTGTCCTGGACTCAAATTTCTTTTGTCAGACATTTGTCTTAGTTGAAGTTCTTCCTCCTGTTCCTCAAGGTTATTCCTTCTTTTCATTACATCTATGACAGGCTCAACTGTCCTGGTCCTCATGGATCATTCAACAGCTTTCAGTACCGTCATCCATGGTATCCTTCTGGACCAGCTGTAGGGATCAGGAATAAAAAGCACTGTTTTGCAGTGGTTCTTTTCTTTTCTCTGTGGTTGTTTTTGGTGGGGAGGAAGAAGTCTAGCCCTAGGCAACTACAATCTAGGATGTCTCAGAGTTTGGTCTCTCACCACTCCTGTTTAACATCTACATAAAATCTCTGGGTGAGGTCATCCAATAGCATAGGTGTGGTATTAAAACATTTGGTACAAAGATGTACCGAGTTATATAACACCCCTAACTGAGTAGGTGATACCTGGAAGTTCTGAGAGTCTGGATGGGGAGAAACTGTCTCTAGCTCAACTCTAGCAAGATAGATTGGTTTTGAGTTTTTGATTCCTTTGGATCTGGTAAGTTGTTATCTTTGACACTCAGTGAAATAATACTTCTCCAGACAGCGTCTTTGGGACTTGCAGTTCCTGCTTGAGGAGTAGGTAGAAGCTGTGGCTAGAAGGCCTTTGCATAAATATATCTTGTACACCAATTTCATCCTTTTCTGGACCAAGAGGCCTTGCTCACAATTACTCATTCCTTGGTCATTTTCTGGTGAACTATTGCATAAAAAGGTT
>JANHZU010002428.1:99585-110493 GCA_032468055.1 Acrochordus granulatus | reverse complement strand
TACAGCCTTGCCGTACTCCTTTCCCAATTTGGAACCAATCTGTCATTCCATGTCCAGTTCTAACTGTTGCTTCTTGATCAGCATACAAGTTTCTCAGGAGACAGGTTAGGTGGTCTGGTACTCCCATCTCTTTGAGAATTTGCCACAGTTTATTGTGATCCACACAATCAAAAGTTTCAGCGTAGTAAATGAATGATTTTTTTCTGGAACTCCCTTGCTTTTTCCATGATCCAGCGAATGTTGGCAATTTGATCTTGAATTCCTCTGCCTCTTTGAAACCCAGCTTGTACTTCTGGTAATTCTCGTTTACATACTGCTGAAGCCTAGCTTGTAGTATTTTGAGGATAACCTTGCTAGCATGTGGAATTAGTACAATTTTACAGAACTTTGAACATTTCTTGATGCTGTCCTTCTTTGGGATTGGAACATAAACTGTTTTTTTCCAATCTTGTGGCCACTGTTCAGTTTTCCAAATTTGCTACCATATTGATTGCAGCACTTTCATGACATCATCTTTTAGGATTTTAAATAATTCAGCTGGAATATCACCACCTCCACTAGCTTTGTTGTTAGTGATGTTTCCAAAGGCCCACTTGACCTTACACTCCAGGATGTCTGGCAGTAGGTCAGTGACTGCACCATCATGGTTGTCAGGGACATTCAGGGACATTTAGAGCTTTTTTGTATAGATCCTCTGTGTATTCTTGCCACCTCTTCTTAATCTCTTCTATTTCTGTTAGGTCCCTACCATTTTTGTTCTTTATCATGTCCAATTTTACATAAAACATTTTCTTGATAACTCCAATTTTCTTGACGAGATCTCTAGTCTTTCCCAGTCTATTGCTTTCCTCTATCTCTTTGCATTTAAGAAGGCCTTCTTATCTCTCATTATTCTCTGGAAATCTGCATTCAGTTTGGTATATGTTTCCCTTTCTCCCTTTCCTTTCACTTTCCTTCTTTCCTCAGCGATTTGTAAAGCCTCATCAGTCGACCACTTTGCTTTCTTGTATTTATGTTTCTTTGGGATGATTTTAGTAGCTAGCTCTTGCACAATGTTATGCACCTCTGTCCATAGTTCTTCAGGCATTCTGTCTACCAGATCTAATCCTTTAAATCTATTTCTTATCTCCACTGTATATTCATAAGGGATATCATTGATGTAATGTCTGAATGCCTAGGAGTTTCCCCTATTTCCTTCAATTTAAACTGAATTTTTCAACAAGAAGCTCATGATCTGAGCCACAGTCCACTCCAGGTCTTGTTTTTATTGACTGTATACAGCTTCTCCATCTTTGTATAGAATATAATCAATCAGATTTTGGTGTTGACCATCTGGTGATGTCCATGTGTCGAGTTACCACTTGGGTTGTTGGAAATATGTTTGCTATTACCAGCATGTTCTCTTATTTATTGAATTTATTCACCATCCAATTTACTGCAAGCAACTCAGGTCAGTTCATAAAAAATAGTTATAGAAGCATAAAAACACAATACAAAGAAATAAAAATAAAACAAAATAGAAAAGTTAAAAAGAACAAGATGAAGAGGATTCAAATAGGGGTGAGGCCATCAGTTCAATAGCAGAGCAACATCTTCAGCTCTTTACAGAAGGCCAGAAGGGTGGGGGCCGATCTCATCCCACGAGGAAGGATGTTCCAGAGGGTGGGCACCATGGCAGAAAAAGCCCATCTTCTGGACCCTGTCAGCCGGAACTCCCTGGTTGATGGGATCCAAATCATGCTCTTACTGCCACCATGGTTGGGTCAGGCTAAGCTCATTGGGGTGAGATGGTCCCTTAAGTAATCTGGCATCATGTCATGAAGGGTTTTATAGGTGATAACCAACACCTTGAATTGCATCTGGAAACAGACTGGCAACGAGTACAGCCCACATATCAGCAGTGTCACATGGTCATCTTTGGGACCTTAAGAACTGTCCATGCAGCTACACTCTGTACCAGCTGTAGTTTCCAGAGACTCTTCAAGGGTAGCCCCATGCAGAGCTCATTGCAGTAATCCAAAGTACATAACGTTTGGAGATGAAATAATGTCATTAAAATGTTATTCTACCAGAGTAATAGAACCACTTAATCAAGTCTTGCGAGCCTTCTCTCACTCAGCATTAATTCTTGTTGCAGACAAGGTGTTTAAAGGTGTTTAAAGGCATATTTTAAAAATGTGAATTAATATGGGTACTGTGGTATCGACCAAAAGAAGATAATCTGCTACTCCAAACTGAAGAAGACTTTGAGACTCCTAATTCTTATCTCTAATTTCAAACAAGGATAAGAATTTCCCTAATATATATATATTTCCCAAGCTTGAAAGTTTGAGATTGGCATCATTTCTGCTCAAAACCAGCACAAAATAAATCGTTTCACTTATTCAATTTGTTTTATCTAATGATTGTCTACTTATCCAAGCACAATTGCATCTAAATAATCCTCCCCAAAGAAAAAAAATATCTGCTTAAACATGTTTAGCAGCACTTTTAAGATGTAAATCATTTTATCTTATTTTTGGAAGCTTTCATCAGTATTTCCTGCAAATATATAATCAGAAGAAAAAGAAAATTAAGCGAATAGACTGCAGTCCAAGTGGTATTTCAGAGGGAATAAACCCTATTGATCTCATAACTGATCTTTGCAAGTTCTGCTCATACTGTAGGTTGCTTTTCTTTTTTCCCTTTACAAAACTATAGATTTTAATTATTTCAAGGAAAAATTCCAGGAGAAAAGAAAACATTACATCAATATTTGGCCGTTCAAAATGCAGAATGATTGTGCCTAGATCATATGAAACACAGAATCAAGAGAAAGTCCAGATATTCCTTTTCTTCAAGTAGGTTTCAGGCAGTTCTTTTGGCTTTTTCTTGTTCAAAATGTAAATCATCTAAGATGAAATAAGACAAGCTTAAAGGTAAGGCCATGGGGGTGATTAGAATATTACAGTGGATAATATTCAGTCTAGCATCCAGCATCCTCCCAGCCAGTCCCTAGATCAGAATAAGCTGACATGCCTCTTTGTTCAGCGAGCAAAAAATAGAGTTTGATGTTTGTTCAGTCAACATCAGCAAATATCAAAAGTGTGAACTGGTAAAAGTCACGAAAAAACAGGAAGAGAGAGATGAAAACAGGCAAGAATCTGCATTATCTGTATCTATACACATATCAAAACAGCAGACTTTGCAGATAGCTTCTGGTACAAAATATCAAATGAATTTAGAATAAAAGTATTCCCTACCAGTACTTCCAATGGGAAAAAAATCCACCCTTCCCCCAAGCCAGCCACTCCATCTTAGATTATCTGTGCCAATTATCCATAAAATTGGTTCTAAAATAGCTCTGGAAAGTTTTGTGCCTTGATACAGTTAAACAGCGAATGTGAATTCTTGCTTGTTCATATCTTTCCTGCCCTTGCTTTTGTCTGCCTCTTTAGCCCTTTTTGCCAGTTAATCATTTTTGATCTTTGCTGATGTTAAATAAATAAACCCTAAGCTCTACTTTTCTGCTAGTGGAACTGAGTGATGTCCGTACTTTGCTTTGATCAGGATGTCAAGATAGACTGGAGTCTTTAAACATCTGGCTGATTATGCAACAAACCATAAATGTTTATTTTTATAATATATATATAATAGATATAATATATTATATAATTATCATATATATTGTATTACTGTTCATTCAACATCAGCAAATATCAGAACTGTGAATTGGCAAAAAGTCACAGAAAAGCAGGGAGAGAAGGAGATAATATATAATTTTTGTAGGCACAAGCAGTTAAGATGCTAGGCCTGTCAGCTGGAAGCTCGGCAGCCTGAGTTCAGGACCAAAGCACCTCCACGTAATGGGGTGAGCTCCCATTTCTGCCCCAGCTCCTGCTAACCTAGCAGTTCAAAACATGTAAAAATGTTTTGAAAAAAACATTGAAAAAAAAAAAAAAAGCTAAGAGCAGGAAAAATTGAAGAAAGAGACAGAAGGGCTAATTCTGGCTGCAGAAGACCAAGCATTAAGAACAAATGCATACAAGGCTAGAATTGAGAAGACAACAACAGACAGCAAATGCCTCCTCTGCAAAGAAGCTGAAGAAATAGTGGACCATCTAGTTAGCTGCTGCAGGAAGATTGCACAGACTGACTACAAACAACAGCATGTAGTAACAGTGGTGCACTGGAAGATCTGAAAGAAATATCATTTGCCTGCAATCAAGAATTGGTGAAATCACAAAATAGAGAAATTAATAGAAAATGAAGAAATCAATTTGCTCCGGGACTTCAGAATTCAAACAGGCAGGCACCTGCCACAAAACAATTAACCATTGTTGATAAGAAAGACAAAAATCTCTGGATAGTGAACATGGCAGTACCTGGAGACAACAGAATAGAAGAGAAAGAACTGCAGAAAGTCACAAAATACAAAGACCTGCAAATAAAAATACGATGACTGTAGCAAATGAAAGCAAAAGTGGTACCAATAGTAATAGGTGCTTTGAGTGCAATCCCTAAACAACTGGAGCACCACTTGAACACCATCAGCATTGACAAATTCACCATCAGTCAATTGCAAAAGGCAGCATTACTTGGAACAGCTTATATCCTGTGATGATACCTTTAACAACATCTAAGAACAGCATTGCCTATGCCAGGTCCTTGGGAAGGACTCGATAGGTGACATCTGGCTGACTAAGTGATGAAAAAAAATAGCAGCTTTGCTAGATAGGTCATCTCTACCTACATATTATAGAATGTTTAGAAGTAACACTGGTAAAAATTTATGAATCACTATTTTTACTGATATTTTATTTTTTGTAAATTTTCTAAATAGATTATTGAGTTATTAGTGCTGGTGTTATGCCTCTGTGTTCAACATGGCTGGTAGTGATTTTCTGATAGAAATGAGCTTTTGTTACATGTGTTTTACAGAAATGGCTTAGCCTACTTTGTACACAGGTTAAAGTATCTTATTTATTTGTTTCCTAACTTTGCTAAGGAAAATGCTGTAATTTGCTTTGCATTTGAAAGATTTCAGTTCTTGACATTTTTCAGTTAAAAGAAATATTATCAGTGTTGGGAAAGTTTTCTATCAAAAGGCATGAAAAATTGCTATCAGTATTGAGCTAAATGGATCAGTCATCAGAGTCTGAATGTAACTTGATATGGCAGCTCAACAGATATATTTATTGATATACATCATCAGTTATTATCATGGACCTGAGAGAACTTGGGATGTTTTATCTATAGAAAAGAAGATAGAGAGGAGGCATGATAATTGTATTCAGGTACATCGGGAGGTCATCTGGAACTACATTTGATATTTTTCAGAATAAAAAATGGTTTTCTGAGGACCAGATATATGTATTTTTTCTATTTATAATGCTTTTTATTCTGCAGTTACTTCTTCATTTTTTTCTTTGCTTTGTCTACATAGAAAATGTTGCTATTTCTAAAACTGCTTCACATATTCAGGCTTTCCAAAATAAGAGAGAAATAACTAGAAAAAATAGTTTTCCTATATGGAAGATAATATGTGTAGTTATATTTTATTTTTTATATTACTTTTATTTTATAAATAATTAAAGGCAGCAAACATAACTAATACCTCTTCCTTTTATTATTTTTCCCCACAACAACAATCTCTTGAGGTGAGTTTGGCTGAGAGAGTATGACTGGCCCATAGTCACCCAGCTGGTTCCATGCCTAAGGCAGGACTAGAATTCACATTATCTTGATTTCTAGCCTGACACCTTAACCACTAGACCAAACTGGCTATAAAGTGATTGTTTATTTGGTTATAATCTATTGATACCTAATTTAAATACATGTTTGTGGAACCATTTTATTTTGGCATGCATTTACACAATTTATCAGTCTTCTCTCTTCCCAAATATGACTAGAAGAATAGTATTAAAAAGTTTCAGTTGAATTAAATACAGGTTGCACTTTGATTAAAACCTCAGTAAACAGGTCTGTTATAGAAAATAAGTGGTCCTTTAATTACTTCAGTCTTAAATGATTTATAATTTTATAGGTTAAAACTATCACTGAACTGTCTTTGGAATCCATTTTTTAACTGTGAGAAGTTTCATTTGGTAGATTCTGTTAACAAACTATACTGAAAATTTAGAATTTAAATTTTTACTAACATTTCATGTATAAGTTGAAATTATAGATTAATATTAAATGATTATTCTTATGTCTATCTGCAAAATTACTTTCCTAACTATATAAAACTGATGGAAGTCCTACCAAGAAACTAGTATATGTATGCTGTTTAGATTAAACTAAGAATTTTTTTAGATTAAATTTCTGCAATATAATTGGTTTTCCTGTGTATCTTATATGTTTGCCTCTGCAAAGCTGACATAGGAAAATAAAAATTTCATAACTTTGACATTCAATCAGCATTTTCTATTTTTACAAAGAGGTTGTGAAAGTAAGTTTTAAAAATCAAAAAAGAGGTTTTTAGCTTCATGTTCCATAACTTAATGACATTTCCTTTGAAACTGAATGTGCCAGAATATAATTATATTAACCACTATATAATAGCACAACAAACACACCTACTTGAAAATAAAGTTCTCATCAAAGAATCCATGTGAATTCATTCTCTGTCCTTGTTTCCAAGTTAAGGCTTAATTTTAACTGCAAGATGAAGTAATATTGTTTCCCCCCCAGATATAAACTGATTTTCAAAAAAAAATTGAAAATAAATTTCCTAATTTTTCCTGGACATTTTGATTAATTTGGGATTAATTTGATCTTGTGAATTCTGAGGAGGTAAGCAGCACCAACTTAGCCAGTTACAGTTTGGACTTTTGCCCTTTCTGGTTGGTGAAAGCCTACAGGGAGGTGACAGGAGCTAATTTGGGGTGATGGTGAATGCGTCTTTGAGAGGGTTTTTTCCCAGCTTCTTTGAAACCATCCTCATTAAGAAACTATCATTCAACCCAGATATACTGAACATTTCCTGGATCACAGAAGCGTAACTTCTCAGTCAGCATCCCTCTTATGGAATGTTATCCCTCCCACAACATTCAAATAATTTCCTCCCCGCTAGCCTTAAAAATCATTGCTGTTTGAACCATGGGAGCCAGTTCTCTATTACTATTCCTGCCAAGGATGAAGTAATTTGTCTGAATATGTCTCCCACATTCTGTTGCATATTATCATAATGTTTTGTTTCTACATTTGATTTGTTTGGTTTTTAATCCCAATTATGCACTGTGGTGTCGTGTGCTGATCATAATGGCTTGTAAACCTGGTAAATAAATAAACTCCTGCTAACAGGCAACTCTGAATGCTGAATATTAACTGCTATTCAAGACAACTTTCACAAATACTTTTTTAAAAATATTGGTATTTAAAAATATAAAACTGCAGTTTCTTCATAAGTCAGTTTTTCAGAATTATTTCCTACTTTTATTATGTTCTCTTTATTTTTGAAATGTACTTTCAGTTCTTCAATGAAAAATTCCAGAATTTGGTATTGCCCTAAACTAAATGATAAATGTATACATGCAGTCGTGTATGATATAGTTGCAAGGTACTTTCCCAATAATAATATATTAAGTATTCATTAGCACTTATGAGATAAGCTGTCAATAATTCAGACATTCGGGTTTCATTGTCTTTAGTATGGATCTCCATTAATTTTCAAATTTTGTTTGTAAAATTCTTTGAAAATTTCATAGGCTTTGTTAGAAAATGGCTAATCAGCACAGCAGTTACTAAAATGGCAGAATTCTAAAGGATTTGCCAGAGATACTTGTCTTGTGTTAAAAGCAATGTGTTGTCCAAGAACCAAATATATATTGGATGTAATGTCTAAACCATAAAATTCAAAGCCATTTTATGGTTGCTTCTTGTTCAGGATTATTCCTCATACTCCATTCTTTATTCTTCCGGCTCCTGGGATGCATGTTTCTGTTTCATTCATCATGACCTCTCCAATCCCACCATTCATTCCTCACTGCAGGAACTGTTTCTTCTTCTCACTCTTTTATGCTTTAAAAAAAGTTTCGGCAAGTGTTTAGGAAACAACTGAGCTCTGGTTTTCTTTTGGATAATATTTTTAATACATGTGGGATCCAGAGGTGTATTGTGGATGGGGACTAAGATTCAGCTGCTTTCTAGCCAGAAAAGGTGATTTTAGAAAATAAATAATTACTCCCTCTCTTATTCTTTCTAAAAAGAGTGGAGGGAGAATTGGTGAGCATCTAGGAAGGTGTGCTCTTATGCAATAAGCCTGTAAATGTCATAATAGTCATAATTTATATTAATCATAATATAAATGTCATAACTTATATTAGTTATATAACTCCGAATATATAAAACCTATCCTTCATTTAATGTAACATTTTATAGCAAGTAGGTTATTTTTTTTCTAATTTGATTATTATTTGAATACATCACACTATGATGATTACATTGCATGTTAAATTATGTGTATCAACACATTTGTACCATATTTGTAATAATTATGGCCTCATATTATATACAGACAGAACAAATTGCACAGGTTTGCCAGACTCTGACCTGGTAGATATTTATTTTCAATATAAAAACAAGGTTTATCTACTTCACGTTTTAAACTTGCTTTTATGAAAATGTGAACAACTGCATACATTCTCAAACTTCTAAGTTTATTTAAGAATAGGACAGTTGGAATTTATTTCCTATTCTCAAATACACAAGTTCATTTCATACTTGAACTAAAGGGAAAGTGTTATGTTTCACATACAAAGCAGGATTATTTTTTGCCTGTGTATTTGATTGCAAAATAGTTGTGTAATGTTTTAAACATGGTGTCATCCAAAATTTTTATTTTTTTTAAATTGCTATTAAAATTCAAAATGATTATGATTCAAAAGTAATGAACCCCTTCAAAATCCACTGTTTCTGATTTAAAATTTTACTCCTGTTTTGTAGGTTTATGGGTGTCTGTGTACATCAAGGACAATTGCATGCCCTTACTGAGGTAAGCTTTGATTACCTCTCCTCCCCTTGGCTTTGCAAAGTTTTTTATGGTTATACTAAGCAACATATTTAATGAAGTCAGCTAGTATAGCAAAACAATATCTTCCAGTACTCCCAACCCTTGGAAACGGTCTAAAATAATATCATCTATAGTATCAAAAGCTGCTAAGAAACTAAAGAATAATAAATAGGAGAATGGCATGTTCATTTTCCCAGTCTCACCAATGGTCATCTAAGGGAAGCAGTGTAGTCTTGGTGTTGTATTTATTGCTGAAAACAAATTGCATTGGTCTAGATAATATTTATTCAAGGTCTTTCTGCAACTACACTCGTACCTCCTTCTCAACAACTTCCCCAGGAAAAATTAAGTTGAAAACTGGTTCATAACTCTCCTGGATTTTGGTGTAAGTGAAAAACCCTTGAGGAGGGAATGCACCAGGACCACCATCTTCAAGTCAGACAGCATCATCCCTTCTCCCAAGGATGTATTTACTGTCACCCTGAACCAACTACCAGCTATCTCCCTAGAGATTTTTTATGACCAGGAAGAGCCAATATGCAACTATTGCAGAGTTGATATCAGAGAAGACATCCACTTTCTCAGGACTCAAATGCTCATCCCAAACAATCTTGCAAAAAGTAATCTTTGTTACTACATTAGTACTTGCTGAGCTAATGTTCAATTCTGAATAGATCAGAGCAATTTTATCCTCCAGATGCATAAACAATTCCTCAGAACAGCTCTGCAAATATTTTTCTAATCTGTCCTTCCCCAGTAGGGTTCAAGTCTCTCTCTCACACATACTACATGCACGTGTGTGTGTGTGTATTGTAAATATCAGTCAGTGATTAGGCAAGATCATGCTTAATAGCATGTTGTCTTTAAAGTCACACAAGCACGTTTTTAGATTTCTTATCAAAACAAAAAACTGCCAGCATTATGGTTGAATCACTTTTACCATTTCCAATTAAACTATACAGTATTGAATTGAAATATCTCTCAAAGGCAGCACAATTTCTAGAACATGAGGGATATTAACATTTGATAGCTACATAGCATTTCTATAAATGACTGTATACCATTAATTATATTAATAAGTATTAATATACAGTTGTAATGCATTTTTTGTCATTCTATATTGTTCCTATATTCCATATAGATCTCTCTAAAATCTGTTATTCCATCTCCCAAATTCACCTCCATTTCCTCTTCCTAGAATATAATCTGTAAGGAGGTGTCCTGCACTGCCATCTCTTGAATGTCTCTTCTCCCCCCTCATCTCCCCAATCATCACAATCACCTACCACACTCTTTTGCGTAATGAAAATAACTTGTGACACATTGACCTCTTAGCAAACTCATTATTTCGGAAATACTGTAATGGTAAAGTAAAATGGCCCCTAGATTAAGAAACAATCTCTTTACTTATCAACTATAGGTTACTCAGATAATCAGATACTTTATTGGCCAAGCATGGTTAGACACACAGGAATTTGACTCCGGTACAGCAGCTCTCAGTATACTTGCAAGACTACAGTACAAGATAATAACATAACAAATGTTAGTTATTCAGCAGTAAGTATGCGGCCAGTAGAAAGGAAGTATTATAGAGTATGGAATTAATAGATATGTATACACATTAGACAGAGCTTCTGGGTTAGTTAGAATTCGCTTGTGTTCTATCATGTAGCATATATCATGTAGATCATATAGCATGAGTCAAGTATTCATTTGAATGATGGAACAGGGGAAAAATGTCCTAGTGTCTGGTAATTTTGCTTTGCAATACCCTGTAGCACCTATCAGAGGGGAGAGTTTCAGATAAGTTGTGTCTAGGATGAGTGGGGTCTGCAGATATCTTCTCCATCCTTTTCTTGAACCTCTCATAATACAGGTCTTCTATGGAAGGCTGGTTAGCTGCATTTATTCTTTCT
>JANHZU010002428.1:79811-91336 GCA_032468055.1 Acrochordus granulatus | reverse complement strand
ATGGAACTGCTGAGATTCGGACTCTGGATTCTCCCTCCAGTCCCCTCCCCCTCCTCCCTCTCATTTCCCTCACGCCAGCCGGGACTGTTCTCAAAGCGCGCACACACAAAAACACACAAGCCTGACCCCTGCTGCCCGTCTCTTCTCCCCGCATAGTATGGAGGCAAGAAACATTTCCACACCACCCACGAAAGACCCCCGGAAAGGCGTTGCTGAGGGAAAAGGCAGTTTTGCCTCAGTGGCGGCAGCAACAGATCCTCTGAGCCAGCAAGGAGCGCCCGACAGCAGCCAGCCTAGCAGCAGCCTCGAAGCAGTATGGCAATGCTTCATTTTTCATTATAAGGACATGCAATCTAAACTGAACCAGAAATATGACAATATCATATTTTTAATATGACAGCATCTTTTTTTAAATCAGCAGCCAAATGATCAGTCAGACTTAATCCAAAAGTATTCAGTTTGAAGAGAAAGTTGTTCATGAAATAC
The DNA here is from genome assembly GCA_032468055.1 of Acrochordus granulatus. Taxonomy (NCBI): domain Eukaryota; kingdom Metazoa; phylum Chordata; class Lepidosauria; order Squamata; family Acrochordidae; genus Acrochordus; species Acrochordus granulatus. The sequence goes on along the minus strand of JANHZU010002428.1, from coordinate 90,850 downwards.
CTCACTGGAAAACATGGTGTCTTTGGTAGGTATATTGAGTAAGAGCTAAGTATGGAATACCAAAAGTGGGGTCTGCCTCATTAGCACTGTTTGACCTCAGGAAGCATCCAAGCTAAAACCACAAGATTATATTTCAATAGGAAAATATCTCTGAAACAATGACCCAATGGGTTATGGGTTACCTAGTACTTTAATAATTTGCCAGTGCTGTGGGGATAGGATGGAATGGAATAGTAATACTTTTTCTGATTTTAGAAAGAAAAGTAGACAAAGTGTGCCCTCACATTGTATGAATTATTCCAGATTTCAGAATACTGATTTTGTTGTCATATATTTGTGGTTTAAAATTTGGCTAAGAAATCTTTGGCCAAGAAACCTTTTAGATTATTTCTGGAATATTAAAACATTATGGTTGAAATGTATGTAAGTGACAGTGCTGTCACAAGAATTTAATTTTATTTTGTTAACTAGTATGGTGAACAAAATATAATTATTCTCACTAATGGTGTCTTATCATGTCTATAGCATATTTTACTGCATTAATTTTCTTACTGCTCAGCAGGCATCTTTAGCAAAGTTGGATTTCCTTAGCAAAATTGCCAACAAACGTGACCACAGTAGGAATATACTCTTGAGCAGCAGCATTTATGTTAGCCTTGTCCATTGCTATCTGTGAAATCCATCACATCTACAGCATATTGATTGAAATTAAGGTTTACAACTTTGTCAACTTCATCCATCATAGCATAAAACATATTGTCACAATTCATTGCTGATTTTTAATAAGCACGAATGAGATTGTGATAATATGTCTTAATATTAAGAAGCCCTCTTAGAGGAACTTGGTTTCTGTAGCTCACTGAAAATGGAGATTTTTCTGAGCCAGGAGGAGTTAATGCTAATGGCTTTATTTTTTATGAGAAGAAAAAATAAATGTTGCACTTCCTTAGGAAGATTATATTGTGCAAAGCAGTTGTTAAATAAACACAAATGTTTTACATATCTGTTTATGTATAAATATTTTCTAATTCTTTAGAGTTAAAGTTTGGAGTGCGGGTGGCATAGCTTGGATTACTGTATATATACTTCCACAAAGAGAAATATGCCTTGAGTGGCAAGGTCTATAAGAATCAAGATCCTAATGGTATTTAACAGGAAAAAGTAACACAATTGCCCATAGCTCCAAAGGCTTTGGATTAAACTAATCAAGAATTTTAAAAATCATTGTACCATTTAATGATCAATATTTTGTTCACTAAATCAAAATATTCTTTACTGAACCTTAAATAGTACTTTAAAGAATTCCTCTGTAATATTTACAGATCAAAAAATGGTCTCATATGCTAATAGAGGGAAGGAAAAAATTATAATTATTGAATTGTTACATTGTAGTTTCAAGTGTGGATTTTTACCATATTTTTAACATTGCAATATGATTAATTTTATTTCTTTAGGTTTTAAGTAAGTGTAGTTCATTTTGCAGTAAACTATACTGAACTACATGTAAACTGAATGAATTATTTATTTTATTAGAAATAACAATAGCTGTAGTTGAAAAGATTGAAAGTACATTGGGTAAACACGGTTCAGACAGCTTTATGTACAGTTAGAAATAATCCCAAAATTAGTAGTGTATTCTAAAATTCATTTAGATAAAAATTAAGAATGTTTAGGACTAAAATCAATTCTACATGCACCAAAAAACATGCTGAAGTTTTAATAGTATCTTTTCTTCTCGACTTCATTAGCTGTTATTTATATTATTCATTATTAACATTGTTGCTAATATCATAAGATGACTTCAATGTATTATGATACTTTTGCTTATTTTTAACATATATGCGTTTATGTGCTGTACTCAATGGTTAGTAAAGTTGTAGCAGAAATTATTTAATGTGGAAAAAAAAAACAGGACCTACTGTATAGAATGGTCCAGAGAGCACATTTGATATTTTGAGAGCAGATTTGTAGGCACTTGGTGAAATATCTGTCATGTGAAGACTGCCTTCACCAAATGGCTACTGTGGAAGGACTGGTCAAACAGTAGGCTTACTTTTTACTGCCCCCCCATGGTCACTTGTTTTCAATCTTTTGCTTACCATGGTTGCATTCACAAACAAAGCACTAGGCTGTTCCCACCCACCATTTTTATTTTTAAGAATGCTCATGGGGGCCTATGTGGAATAAAGTTGAAGATGATACTTAGCTTTATAGCATGACATTTTTAAAATTCTGTTTACTATTAAACTTTTAAACATTTAAAAGGCAAAATGGGCTAAATGGTTGGCAGATACTAGCATATTCATGGGTGGTGAAATCAAAATCAAATTGTTTATTATAGCCATAAGGCCATTATGTACTATACCTAGTTAATACTCGTTATTGCTTCTTTATTTTATACAGAACTGTTTAATAAAGAATGATGAGAGTGGATATTCTGCTATAGTGGGTGATTTTGGCTTGGCAGAGAAAATTCCTGACTATAGGTAAGCATTATTTCTGAATCTAATTGGAATTTAAAATTAATAATATTATAATGTTAAGTTAAATCATTGTGAATCATTGTTCTTTGCCTTCTAAGATTCAGCATTTGACTTAAAAGTCTTTTTGATTATTTACTGAATGATTACACTTTAGCTTTTGAATATCATTCTCTATCTGCATGAATAGAAGATTTGTAAACCTTAAAGACTAGCAAACATATTTTAAGATCTGTGTTTATATTTTGCAGGTTACTTTATTAAATAAGGAATTGACATTTTCTCCTTTCTTATATTTTGTGAACCTATCCGTTGCTTTTTTCAAACCAAACTTTAAACCTCACACCTTGGTAGTAGTATGTGATCACAAATAGAATCAGACTTTATAATTGATTCTAAACCAATTATTTCATGCTAGAATCTTTTTTAGAAATACCTTTGTTATAATAAAAGGGTTAATGTTCAAAATGCCATGAGCTTTTTTCTTGAGTTGGCTGCAGTATATCTCTGTGATAGGTGTTACCGTGAATTAACAGTAGGAATCTAAGGAATAAAATTTATTTTAAAATAAATAAAGGATTTGCTATCTGTGTACACTATAACATTACAGTATCTTCCAGTTCATAGTATTTATAAATAAGCTGGATTTACAATGAATATATTCAACTTTTCCTTCATGTGGTCCAGAACAAAATTTTAGCACTGAGTCCAAGAAATTCTGGTGGGTTCCAGCTTTTTTTCCCTGAAAAGCATTTTCTTCCTTCAGAAATCATTATTTTGTTCCTTCTGTTCATTCTTCTGTAAATCAGTGTTGTTATCATGTGCTTTTTATCCATTGTTTATAATAGTAATTTATAATAAGTCTCTGATGCATTTAATAAAACGTAATTAAGAGGAATTTTGCAGTTTTAACAGTTTTTTTTTAAAAAACCTTTAAGATGTCTCTAGATTTGAATGCTGTATATAAATGGTTTGCACACATGGATTCAACTTTGCTTAAAGTTTCATTGTGGCACATAAAATTTTTCTTCTTCCAGGAGGCTTTGTAATATACCTTCTAGGTAGAATACCTTTCAGTATAGTGAAATGTATGAAATAATGACAAAATGTTCCTGTATACTTTTCTTGGGATGGAATGGTAGTCATTCCCATACTGAAACTAAAGGGGTTGGATAATAATAGAACAGTTAATGTAATTTACAGTTTAATGTAGTTTACAGTTAACTGTAAACAGTTAAGATAATGCAAGAACAGTTCTAACAATTATCTTTCTAAATTTATTGAAGTGAGAAGTTGCCAGTGGTAGGTTCTCCTTACTGGATGGCACCTGAAGTACTGCGCGATGAACCATATAATGAAAAGGTAGGTATGTTTGAAATAAATATTGTTAACTTAAAGTGTTGCACTGGGATGTTTAGGCAAGGAGAACTTTCATTGCACCTATCATATTTTATGTAGGCTACATTTTTCTATTTCTAAGTCTTGTGATTTCTAGCTAGATTATTTCATGAAAATTCTGGTGTCTGTGATAAACACAAAATATGCTATGGGGTAATTGTTTGCTTTCGAAATTGAGAATCTAAAATTTTAGATTTTACTTTTTGCTAACATTGGGACCAATATTATAGGTCATTTATTTTTGTGAAATAGTGATTTTTAAAACTCAGTCAGAGGTACACAACTTATCAAGTGACAGTGCCATTTTTACTCTTAATTTTTGTTTGTTAATAACAGTGTTCTTCCAATAAGCTGTAGCTTTTTAAAAAAATCATTAAAAACTGGTAACAGTTTTTCAAGTTTTATAGTTCCCCTAATGATAAAGGAAAAAGGATGCTGTGGCTGAGCAGTTAAGACTCTGGACTTGTTGGCTAGGAGGTTGGTAGCTCGGCAGTTCAAGACCCAAGCACCACCGTATAACAGGGTGACCTCCTGTTACTTGCTCCAGCTCCTGCCAATCTAGCAGTTCAAAAGCATGTAAAAAAATGCAAATAGATAAATAGTTATCACCTTAGGTGGGAAAGGTAACAGCGTTCCATGTGCCTTGGCATACAATGATGCTGGCCACATGACCATGGAAGTGTCTTTGGACAATGCTGGCTCCCTTGGCTATGAATCGGAGATGAGCTCCACCCCTAGAGTCAGACACAACTGGCAGGGGAAACCTTTACCTTTAATGATAAAGGAACAGCATTGCAGCCTTTTTTTTAGCTGGCCTAATTTGGGGGGATCTTGAAACTCTATAGATGGTGTACTGAGTATTTTAAGCTTTTGCAATGTGTGAGGCACATTTGGCATTTGTTATATGATGGGAAACAAAGGGAGGTTCTTATAGGGAGAAAAACTTGTGATGGAAAGGAAGAGAAAGAATATGCCTGTATAATCTGGGATCATATCTGTATAATCTGGGATCATATTCTCTTTTTTAGGCAGATGTGTTCTCATATGGAATCATTCTTTGTGAGATTATAGCAAGGATCCAAGCAGACCCAGACTATCTTCCACGAACAGAGGTAAGCAAAGTTCCCTGATAAGGGCTGTCAAGGAAAAAAAATGAGTTTCACAGATCTTAATTTCCATATAGTTGCTAAATGTGCTATAAGAGTTGCAATAAATCATTAATATTTTGTTACATTTATATGCCGAGCTTGACACAGAATGCTGTTCTCTATATATATATATTTATCCTTGCAAATGAATATTGTATTAATTGACCATTTTTCAAGAGATTAACTGTTGTAATGCTAAAGAGGTTTCTATGGCTCCTTCACTCATGGCAAGAGGGCAGACCAGTTAGGATGTTTTCCTCTTTTGATTAGATCTCACCTACATCTTTTCACAGATCATGATGAAAGGGTAGTTGGTTTGTTTTTATTATATCATCATTTATTTGCTTTACATCAATACTGTTTTTTTTACAAAAAGCATATTATTTTGATGTTAGATTATATTTGAGAAATGCATGCATGCATTAGGGATCTTGAAAAAATTCTAAAGTAAAAAAGATTCGTTCAGTACTAATGTGTATGCAAATTTCCAATAAAAAGAGTAATTAGCAGTTGATGTAAACGGTCTGTTTTAATATTCTTGAGAGCTGCTTCCAAATAAATGGACAAAGTAAGACAAATTTCTGTGAAATACTATGTAGCTGAAATCTGGAGATAAGAATCATCTTTAAGAGAACTGGCAATATTGTAAGTAGTCTAACATTACAAAACTATTTTCATAAGTGATTTATGATGAAAGTCAGAAGCTTCCGATTGCATCACAAATTGGCTATGTTTCTTCATTCTTACATGATATTGGCCAAGTACTGTGTATAGTAAAAAGTACTTTTTTCTGTAAATGCCTTTTATGCTAGACTTGCTAATTACGTAGACATTTATAAATTCTTCTAAATAGTTATGTTTCATGGTCTTTAAATGTTAGACTATATTGGAAGAGTTCACTCCCCAATTTTGGACTATTAGATTAAAATATCTCTCAGGAGATATTTCTCTTATTCTATAAGTACAAATATATTTTTAAAAAGCTGATTGAATCAATCTGGATTGTATGAATTAGTGCTCTGTTTCTAACAATCAAATAACTGAATGCTCTGAATAGACAGAAACATTTTTCTGTACTAGTTTTCAGAACTGAGTCCTGACTAAATGCAGAAGCTTTCTGTGTTGTTGCTCTGAGCTTCCTCTTTCTCTTTCCCTCCAGTTCCATGTGGTGCATCTGAGCTATGTACAAGTTGAAATTGCAGCTAATGATTTTGTGGATGCTGCAGAATTAATGTACCAGTAAAATAATATATTTCCTGAGATGTTGGAATCAAAAAATGTAGTATTACAGTCACTGTAACTTAATCATTGGAATTTTGCTAGTTAACATATAGATCAGTGTTTCTCAACCTTAGCAGCTCTAAGATGTGTGCACTTTAATTCCCAGAATTCACAACCAGCTTTGCTCCCTTGCTGGCTAGGGAATTTTGGGAGTTGAAGTCCACATTAAAATTGCAAAGTTGAGCAACCCTGATATTAGCTAGGCAATCAGTAATCAAGCAGAGTAATGAGGAAGATGGAACAGTATTATGTTGGATTCATAAAGTATTTTTAGGCCAATAAATGAGGAGAAAATAGCAGATACATCAGTATCTCTTTGTCCAATCAACAGAAGTACTGATCCAGAATTCAGGAGGAGAATTCAGTTCTCTATTATCTTTTTTATTTTGTCTTTTAACTCTTACGATTTCTCCACTGCTTTCTTTAATATATGCTTATGTATGTATTAACAGAATATTTGTCTTTTTTCATGCAGAATTTTGGACTGGATTATGATGCCTTTCAGCACATGGTGGGAGATTGTCCCCCCAGTTTTCTCCAGTTAGCCTTCAACTGCTGCAATGTCAGTATACTAAAAAAGCAATAACTAAATTAGAGGCTTTAGCAAATCTAAGTTTATTTTAAATTTAAAAATGCAATGATCAATGCACTGGGAGGTTTTGTAGCTCAGAAATTATGAAGTGTTTTGAAGGCAAAGTATATTTACTTCATGAATTAGTTTATAACATATTTCAATTATATGTAGATTTGGCATAAAAATGGACAAAGGGTATAAAATAAAGATAATTTGTAAAATATAAATTATCACTACTCTTCTTTCCTATATGATTTTAGACAAAGTATTATGAAAATGAAACATCCAATATAATTTCTTTTATATAGTGTTTCTATAATTGTGTGTGCACAAAATGTGAATGGTAAAACATTTATATATTGGGTGGTGCAAGCAGTTAAGATGATGGGATTGTTGGCCAGAAGGTCTGCAGCTCAGATTCGAGACCCAAGAGCTGCCACGTAACGGGGTGAGCTCCCTTTGTCTGCCTAGCTCCTGCCAATCTAGCAGTTCAAAAGCATGTGAAACATCTAAGTAGATAAATAGTTTCCTAACAGTGTTCTGTGTGCCTCGGCATATAGTCAAGCCAGGCACATGACCATGGAAGCGTCTTCAGACATGCTAGCTCTTCAGATAGGAAATGGAGATGAGCACCCTCCTCGAAAGTCAGGGGCAGGTGAAACCTTTATCTTTTTGGATAGCATACAGATTTAATGCTGGGTGTTTAATTTCATTTATTCTTATCCTCATAGATGGACCCAAAGTTACGTCCCTCATTTGCTGATATTGTCAAAACACTGGAGGAAATTCTAAGCAATTTGAAAAGAGAAGAAGATGAAAGAGAACGGAAGCTTTTAAATCTGGATGCTACAGATCGAAAAACCATCTCTGTTTCCAAAGGTAGGATCAAACAATATAGTCATAAAGCTGTCCAGCTTGCTAAGCAAATATTCAATATTTTATGTTAATTGATTTTGTTTTTATTTATAAATATGAAACATTTACCAATAAATAGGAAATATTTACCAATATTCTAATGAAGTCCAATTAAATATAATTGTACATTGAATAAGAGTCAAGTTTACTTAAAAGTTTTATTTGGAAGTGCAAATTTCAGTGCAAAGTCACAGCATATCCAATATCTATTTACTTTCTGCATTCCTTGAAGAATCAAATTTAGTTCACAGACATATTTTTAAGTCACTCTGATAGGTTGGCATTTGAATTTTCTTTGTTGTTGTTTATGTTAACTTGAGGGAGGTGTATAAAGAACATTAGTCCAGTCTTACCTGAACAAGTTGATCTATGGAATACCAGTCATGTACAATTGTTCCTGAAGGATAGAGTGGTCCAATCACATCTGTGTGATTCTCTGGTTGACAGTTATTTCAATAGCTTCTGTGTATATTTCTGTGTTATCTTACATAATTTCTATTGTACTTCAGTCCTGAGATTCTGGGTGGATCATAAGAATAAGTGCAAGTTAGAAAATTATAAAAACAGTTGCTGCACGCACATGCACACACACAATAAGTAAAAACAGCATCAAAAACAAAAGCCAGCCCCCAAAATGCACTAAAACACTTGAAAAATATTTTTCACTTCTCTCCTAAATGTTAACCAAGAGGATGCCATTGTGACCGTGGAGGGCAAGCTGGGTCAGCCACAAAAAAAGCTGTTTTTCTAGTTCTTTCTAGAAAAATAATATCAAACCTCATAATGAAAAGCAAGAATCTACAACATTCCTTCAACCTCAGATTTATAGGATTGGCAGATTTGAAGAAGACGGCCCAAATCAGATTTCTAAATAGACAGACTTGGAGTTCATTGGCTATTCTCATGAAAGAGAGGCCTTCTACTTCAGAAGCAGTTCAGTATCAGGAGTTTCCTCTCTGCCTCTGAAAAATTGTCACCTCCCATATTAGAATCAGTCGGAAACATATGAAAGGGACTTAATTGGCATGACTGATATTAAATTGTGGCATCACAAGCTTCCCAGTTTGTCATCACATCCCCAGTAGTGGAAGAACAGTCCCTAAACATCTTGAGCAAAAGATTTTGAACAAAAATGGTGAGAAAAATAGACCATAATAAATAAAAAATACACCACTCCTCCCTGATCTCCGTTCTGTTACTCTGCTACCACTATGACAATAAATATCACATAGATTTTAACAGATAGAATTGCCCTATCTGTATTATGAAGGAATATTTTGACTATTGTAGTAGAGAACTATAGGCTTGGTGTGTTACTCAGAGGATTAACAGCAGAAGAGAGAAAAAGTCACTTTGCAGTATTGGCGGTTGGTGGTGGTTAGCATCTTGTTTGAGATATCCATGTTATGTCTATGACCGGGAATAATGTAGAAAACAACTGTGTTGCTTGGTGTGGTTACCCTGTTTTTCAACATAACTTTTTCTTATTTCAGTAGATTTAAACCTATGGCAATGGTCATTTTTAGTTTGTTTTGTAAAGACCCATATGCTTTGCCACACAAATTCTAACTCTATGGCTAAAAAAAGTACATACATTATTATTAGCTGTAAATTTTTATGTTTTGTGCATGTCTTACAATGTATAATTTTGGAAAATGTTCAAGGTTTTTAATGTCTTCTATGTCCTGGGGAAATATATCTTGGAGTTTAGTCCAAATTAAGTTCTCTCTTGATGGCTTGGGATATCTGATTTTGAATCACACATAGGACTTGTGGGACATTTATTATCAGCTTTTTAATTTTTAAAAACAGAAAAGAAAAATAAAAAACTGAGGCTGAGTTGATTTATGAAAATTAAAATTTGGGCAATAAAAATAATCCCAGGAATATAGCATATACAGGGGTTCTTTTGGGGATGGGGGTGGTTGTGTGACTGCTATTATCACAGTATAAATATTCAATATTGTGTTTTAAAGTACTTTCATTTGGATGGGAAATTTGAATTAGCTAATTACAAAATTCAGATCAGATCAACTTTATTGGCCAAATGTGGTTAGAGATGCAAGGAATTTGACTCTAGCAGCTCCATAGCTGGACCAGTGTAAACCTTGACTTTGCCACTTATTTCAGTCTTAAGGATATATAAACTGTTAGTCCCCCAGCATGTTAGAGAATCCCCCAGAAGATAGAGCCAATAGTTGAGCCCTGTTTTATTTAGAGACTTTTTTGGAGTTAAAGGAGCAAAACAGGGTTCTTAATTTTGCATATTGGGCAAAAAAAATGCTTCAGCATTCATCTCATTCTTTAGGATTCCTAAAATCCCTCTCAAAAGCAGGTCCAGCTTTATGAATTTAACCCTCATTATGCCATGGAAATCCTGGTGTCGGCCAAAAGATGCATTTACATTTATTTAACAGGAATCCCTATGAGGAAGCCCTTAAACTTAAGTAAAGCCACAAAGATGCCTGTTTTTTAAACTTTGTTGCCACAAAGACATTGCATTTTGTACAACAGATTTCTGAATTAGTACCAGATGCTCTTATTTTTAACAGTGGTACAGTGGTAAAATAATAATAATACAACAAAACATGCAAATATCATATTAAATTATCAACATTAAAAACTAACAAGCTAAACTATGCACAACAACACATGAAGTTTATAAACAGCTTCATTTGAAAAAGAATAATATAAAATTAATTATAATACATCTGGAAACACCAGTATGGAAAATGCAGCAAAACTAATAACATTTCCAAGTATTTGGGATTATACTTCCTTTTAAAATGGGAACAGGGCAGTTTCTGAAGCTCTGCAGCTCACTCCCTGACATTTGGAATGCTACTATATGCAGTCTGGAGTTAGGATATTGCTGGAAGTAGTATCACTATAAATGGTGGTCTTTTGGGAAGAGTTTTAAAGGCAAAGCTTAGAGGAGGAAATTCTAAGGGGCAAACTCCTACTGTACTGTTCCCATCCATACATTTCCCCAATTCAGGTAGTCCTCATTTAGCAATCACAATTGGGATCAGCAACTTAATAATTAAAGTGATTGCTAAGTGAAACAACTGGCTGTGTTTATAATCTTACTTTAGCTTTCCTTTGCTTTACAAAACTGTGAAGATCATAAACACAAGGACTGATCATCTGTGTTGTAACTGTGAAAGTTTGCTGTATGAAGCATTGCTAAATGAGGACTAGTAAAGATTACCCTGCCAGTTGTGACTCTAGGGTGCGGTACTC